>CAXAKH010000031.1:0-15357 GCA_963969325.1 Lycopodina hypogea | reverse complement strand
GGTAAGTATGAGGTTATCAGCTCATCAAATACATAAATACCAACAAATTTTGCCCGTAAACCCCCTAAATAAACTAGGTTACGGATATCAAAATGAACGAAATGAAAAAAAAAGCATTTGGGGAGTCACAAAAAAACGTAACTCCCCATGTTGCTCGGCGACATGACGTATATGGCCCTAAAACCTGAAAAAAAAATTATTTGGACCATGCAGGGGTTTTTTTATTATTTGTCCAGGGTGGGGACCATCGGGATTGGTAAAAAAAAAAAATGGCCACAAAATAAGGTCAAATAAAAAAGTTTGGGCCCTGACCATGCCCAAAAACGTAAGTTGGCCACTTAAGTCGAATCAAACGTAGTCGAGAATACTAGCAAACAGTAACGTAAACGGTTTACATATCACGGTTTATTAACGTGAAACACAAAAGTAAGATGCTTACACAATGGTGGTAACGGCTCAAGTGATAAGATAAGGCGCCGAGATTCAAAACTACGGTTATGCAATATCACGTGATCGGTCATCCCTAGAATTGACCGCCAGGAAATCTGAGTGTCACGAGCACTCGCTAGGAGCATGAGGACAATAGCCTACTACTAATTATCATAAGAGTCACACGGGATATACATATGATACGGATACGTAGTATACGGTATATAGACGAATACGGATACAAGTATAATTTATATAGATACGGATATGTATAATTAACATATACAGGGTGTTTATCCAGCGGCTGCACTGCTCTGGATATTCACCACAAAGGGCAAATGTAGACAGATATAAAAGTAGTTCATACTATAGTTTGTTTTGGCGTTTATAATTAGAAATCTGCATGGATTTAGCTCTTTAATAAAACCAGTAACTTTACATAATTGTTAAGATTGAATATATATTATGGGAATCTATATATGTGTCATTTGAAACTGTATATGTAGCCATGTTGGATTTTGCTATGATTCATATAGGTAGTGATCTGCAGTGTTTAATATTTGCATGTAGGGTTGCCGTAATGGTGATCTGCTAGTGTTTAATATTGGCATTATGTTAATCGGATTTGAGGAAATGCGTTTGACATGCATTCCATGTTTTGATATATGTGTAGTTATTTACTTGTTATGACAAGTTTGACTTTATATGTTATTTTATATGTCCCTCATATTAGACCATTTATGTCCTGGATGGCTGTCCATAGTATAGTTGTACACATGCTATGAGTAGTGTCAGTGAGTAGAGTTATCAAGGTGTGACAGTGAGGCCTTGTTGTGACTGGAGCCAGACACTGTCTGAGCTAATGTTGTATTCAAGTATGGGAGAGACATAGGGTATAAAACTCGAACTTCAGCACAGGTATTCCAATTCTCTCCTGACTGCTGAAAGCCACAGGAAGAGATTTAGAAGTAGCAGTAGTATAGGGGGCACTCGCCACATTTAGTTTTTGCAAGGTCACCGGCGAGGTCAACGTGGAGTTGTGACGTGTACGCATCCAGGGCATCCCTGATTGGCCCATGAGGGGTCACGTGACCAAGCAAACAAAATGGTCGACGCACGTTTACGCCCAAATATAGCGCACGCATCTTGTCGTCAGGCGCGTCACTGCTGAGCGACGGCGCGTGATTGGCCGCGGCGTTGGGCGTCATCACAACACCACCGCGTGGCCACCCAAATATGGCACAGGCACTGACGTCTCCCGGCACCGCTCGCCACCACAAGCCAGGAGCTATGTAGACGAGAGGGAGCGGTTTTCATAGCCTGCTTGCTGACGTCACCCGGGGATGCCCCCCCATATTTAAATAGGATGATGTGTGTGATGGTGCAATACATAGGCAATAGAACCAAAAACGAAAAAACCATGGATCAACCAGCCTCACACCCTCCCCCCCTCAAACCCGAAACCAAGCCCGACGCATGCGTACAGCTCACCGGTGGTCGTCGTAGTCATGGTGGTCAAGGTCAAGAGTGACCACTTGACCATCACTCACACCTAGGTGCGTTCGTACCCAGGAAGGCCGGCAGGCCGGCAGGGAGGGAGGCAGGTAAGGAGCGAACGCACGAACGCACACGAACACACACAATATGTTAGCATAGTCGGTGTGAGGGAGGCTGCTCCCGAGCGAATCGAGTGAACAAAGGCACGAACAAACAGGCACGAATCATCATCACCATGGCGACTACTTGAACCACCCACCCACACAATCACACAGCCAACCAACTCGATAGGCGGCGCCCACCGTCCCCGAAGCTTCGCCTCCACTCGACAGGCGGCGACACGCTGCCTCGATCGCTCAGCCTTACACCACCAGCCGGCACACTCGGTCTGGCCGCATGCCACCCGCACATGGTTCCACTCACTCTCAATTAACCGCCGTCGAGCCGCGGCTTGTTGAGTGTGTTGACATGTGGCTTGAGTAAACTAACCCAGCTATCTAGCTCGGGGGTGTGATAGGGTAATAAGGCGTGTGATTGTTGGGGTGTGTGATTCTCGAGGCGAAATAAATGAATGTTATTACCTCTCCCCACACTAAAGTGGGTTGTCAAAAATAATATTGAACCTGTAATTAGTATGTTTTCTAATTAACACACCCCGATGGTATATACCCCCCTCAGTAGACACAGGTGGACAATCATATAGCAAAGTGGCGCGAAAAACAGATAGTAAAATAGTAAAAAAGTGTTATGTCATTCTCTCGGTGCTCGCCTCCGTTTTTGGCAGGAACAACCCCTGTCCCTCCCTATGTGAAGGTCTCATTTATCATTTGACTCAGCACTTAGATAGTATGTTATTCATAAAGCACGAAGTTGGCTCACTAGTTGTGTGACCTCGCTAAATCATGAAATTATACTTCTGTCCAACAGGAGGCGCACCGGTTGGATGGGAATAATTAAGGAAAAACGAATGATGTGCGTGGGTTGCGGGTGAAATAAAAGGGAAAAAGTTCAAAAAAAAGATGTGAAATCACTAGCGCTAGCTATTCTACCAGGTTACTCAACTTCTCAAGTTTACAGTAGACACTGATACAGTCATCTTGCATCCTTTGTATTACCAATTCTTTCTACGGAACAAGTCGAGGCTAACCTCTGTGATTGGTCTCCACATGCTGTACATGCTCTTCCAGGAGGGTGTCTTAGACCAGTCCGCACGCAACACCTGTGAACTGCTTGAGACTAGAAAGGAGAGGAATGACTACCTGTTCGACTTCTATCTTTGTAGGGTGAGTCTGAACGCGTTCATGACATTTTTACGATCACCTGATTCGAACGTTGACTCAATCCTGCTCGAGTACATTGAAGCTGAGATTGCAGCATTGCATGTACGGGTCAAGCGACGCAGGAAGACATCGCCAAAGCGACTAACATCACCAAAAAAGGAGGCGGTTGTAGAAGGTGAGCGAGACCTTCTGAAGAAACCGAGGCCAATTCCCATCGTCACCTTACCATACGTTCTCCGGGAGCAGCTTATTACCGATGTCGCTACCAGTGTCACTACCTCCCACCAACCAACCGATCACCCCCACCACAGCTGTATGTCGAGCGGCACCCACCATCATTGGGAGACGTCGGCCAGCAGTCACCTCGACCGTCACCACCTATAAGCTACCCATACCATCGGCGGCAGAAGCTCCCCCGCAACCACCATGCCTGCTACCACCAGCACCACCATACGCCCTACCAACCGGTATTACGGCTGAGACATTAGCGGCTGCTACAAATGCTACTTTTTCCATTGAAACATCGAATCCTGTCAACTTCTGTGAGTGGGTACCAGCCTCTCTTCATACCAATCAACTGTCAGGACCAACCCTACGTGTGGATGGAGACAAGACCAGCATGCCGATCGTCAGCTGTCACTTTATCTCTGAGTCAGGGGTGCTCGCTGTGTACAAACTGAAAGAGTTAGACAACAACTTTGTGAATCTCAATGCATTCCGCCGTATCATCACTCATTATCGAGCAGCCCTGAGGGGGGCCTTCGGAGAAATATTCTCCCCCTGGTCGTCGTCTAAATTAATTGTACCCTTTGAACGTCACTTATATAATAATTTTATAATTCTGGGTGCTGTGTATGACGAACTCAATCACCCACTGAGCACTCCAGACATGAAGGCTAAACGCTATTTACAATTTTTTATGGGCTCAAGCCTGCAGGAGATCGTCAGACTATCCATACGTATGCATGTTATTTCATAATAGTCAAATCCATAATTCATAAGACCGTATTTTTATATTGTATGACGTCAGCAAACACCACCTAGCTGCTAGTGTCTATTTATGTGTGTGCGGTGAATCATAGGTTGTAGTGAAAGATGCTGCTGACCAATCAGCACTAAGCTATCTAAGAAATCCAACCTATCGATGGTCTGTGTTTGCATGTTCTCATGTCTGCATGTTGTGTAAAACCATATCTAGCGTTGTGAATCTAAATAAACACTTGATAGCTCACCAGTCATTTGTCTCTTATATTGATAAACATGCGGTCTACGTCACAATCGGTAGCCGACTGCAGTGGTTTTCTTGTGTGATGTATGCGAATGTTTTAAAGCGAAAAGTCGCTTAGATGTGAAATAGATGTTGTTAATCACCTGAATTATATCTACATTTAATGAGTAAATTAGTAACCCATAGTTTCTATTAATTCGTTGTGTAGGATGCAGAGATGTTAAATCACAGTCTAACATACGGTCCGCTGCACCACCAGTGACAGCAGCAGATCGTCAGTGACTCTACCATGCAAACGTATCTGCTAATAGTGATCTTCATCATACAATTTCTTATAGGGGTGCTGGTGGTGGTCATCTGTGGTGGTCATCAATACGACAACAACAACAGGTTGTAGGTGCTGCTCCCACCCTCCATAGCAACACCGCCAATGACACCATGTTCCTTGACTCCGAACCCCGCTTACAAAACGATGTCAGAAAACTCCCGTTACCGATACCATACAAGAACCGATACAAGAACTGCGACCTTTCGCAAAACCCAACAATAGGTGATTCTACACCCACCAAAACCACCACCACCACCCCCGATGATCACGAGGCAACACCAACCCCATCCATACTTACGACAGAACCAGCAGCAACACCTACTACAGAGCAGTCCGAAGTTAATCAATCCGACAACACAGTAACCCAACGTTTGTTAGGTCCAGACGGTATGAATCAGTTACGTATTAGCAATGAGACAGCTTCAGCCATCGTAACTGATATCACACCATAGAAAGCTAAATTCGATATGGGTGAATTACCATCTCATCTAGAAGAAGATGGAGAATACACCGCTCCTGAGGTGGAGACTATCGTGACACTGTATAAAGACCGACACAGATCAATCCATCATAGAAACTATAAAAGCTTAGTAAACAATGTGTTAGGATTAAATGTTAATATGATGGCTGAAATACGGAATGTTGTAAAAGCCTTGTTACAATTCCATCGCTCTGCATTTCGTATCAACATAGCTTTTAGTAAGTTACTCCATTCACATAAAGATAATAGAGCCAAATACTATCACGGGTCCACACACAGTAGAGAGGTGTTATTTGATACCGCTCCTAAGATATCTTCATTAGCTCATATTAATAAGGTGGTCAATCAAATTGTGAGACGTGATCTGGGTGCTGATTTAATTCATACTCGTGAGAACAGTAATTTTAGGGGTGTGATGTACACAAATTTTGTAGTATATCACGTACCTGTTATTGTCAAAAACGATATTAAAGGACCACGTCGGTCTATTAGACACTGTTGTCGTGAATTTCCTCAATGGAAAACAACTGACAGAACTATTGTATCCCACATTTTACGCGGTAATCACGATGTGCATTACAGCGATGGTTTGTGTATGTTCCGAGCACTGGCTATTAATCAATTAGGTATTTCTAAGATAACCGAGTTAGAATGTATTGATGCTTTTGATGAGCAGGTTGAGAACCTACTGGGTGTGTATGTTGAATATAAACATTATATAAACAATATGTTTAGGTGCCTTTCCAATGAAAGATTTGGAAGAACTTGATATCCGTGAACACGGTGTGTCGGAAAATGAGATCTCGATAATTGAGAAATGTTTTGATGTTGATATTGTGCTTCTTACGAAAGGTAAAGACCGTCAAGCTGGTATATACCGCTACTCGTGTTATAGACATGATACAGATACTCCCAAGGTGATATATCTCGATCTGTATGAGGATCATGTGTTGCTGATATTAAACATAGACGGGTACAATGGTGTCTATTTGTGTACTAAATGCGGTCGACACTTTGGTCAAATGGGTCGTCTAAAAAGACATCAGAAATCGAACAGCGACTGTACTAAATTCCCTAAAGAAAAGTTCCCAGGGGGTTTCTTTAAGCGGCAATTAACGGTCTTTGAGGAGATAGATAGCCTCCTGATCGGTGGTATTGGTCAATACCATTTTGATAAGTATTATCCATACTTCATCTGCTTTGATTTTGAGGCTATGCATGAAAAAACGGATGAATTCGATATGGTGGACACTGACATAGAAGTTGAGATTAATAACAGCTCAACAAAATGCAAGACTCGATTTATCAGTCTGCACAAACCAGTCAGCATATGCAGTAATGTCCCAGGGTTTACACAACCACACCATATCGGTAAATCAATCAGTGAAAAACAACTTGTGATTGATATGATTAAATATATGATGGAAATCCAAACACGTGTAAGTTCTATTCTCAAGGACAAGTTCAGCAAATTATTTCAGAGGCTTGATGCTTGTTCAGAGCGCTTAATTGATAAGGGTGCTGCAGTGAAAAGTAAGCAGGCGACACATGAGTGGGACGAACCTGAATTACACGAGGTACAACAGTACATAGCTAGTTTTAAATCCAGTCAGAACAGAGTACCACAGTCGCAACATAGACGTAGGCGGCCTGCTCGTAACAGCACTTTTCTGTCTGATGAGGCTTCAGCTGATAATTATGATTCGGATGATAACACCATCCATAGCGGTGATGAGGAGTTATCTCAGGCAGATGTAGATTTCCTAGATGACTGTAGCTTAGAGGCATCAGACAGCGAATTAGTTGAGCACGTGTCACTGTCACCAGCGTTAGGCGCTAGCCCACCACCACCAACCGCGAGCTGTCTAGCTCCGGCCAAGCTGTCGGAGACCTCTGATCCCGACAGTGATTCTACTGCGGATGAAGAGGGTGGTGTGATTTCCAACCGTCGAAACACCGTGGGGTACGAGGCTGGGAAAGAGGGGTGTTCGGGGGTGTTAAACTCGTTTGAAACAGAAGTGATTAAGGTGAAGAACATCATCGGTCGTCTCTCTAGCTGGTGTACAGTACTACCTGTGTTGGGGTTTAATTCATCCTCATATGACATGCGATTAATCCGCAAACATTTCCCCGAGGTGTTGAGTGATGATGCGAAAAATGGTGATATGGCAAACCTTCAAGTAGTCAATGGTACTAAAGGGTTTATGGTTGTTTGTAATGGCGCTCTGGGATTTTTAGATGTTAAAAATTATTTAGCTCCAGGGAATAGTCTCAAAAAGTTTCTGATACAGTCTCATACCGAATTGCAAAAAGGTTTATTTCCATATGAGTATTTGACTAATATGAGTGTGCTGTCTGATACACAATTACCCCCACCAGAACAATGGTATTCAAAGCTCAAAGGGTGTAATGAATTAGGGAAATCACAACAGGATATTGTTGCCAATTATGATAAAATGAACGAGGCTTGGCGGCAAAACAATATGAAAACACTAGCGGACTTTTTACAATGGTACTAACCGATGGTTGATGCTTGTGACACACTGCGTAAACAATATAACGACAAGGGTATTGACCCGTTCTAGCAAGCATTGTCTAGCCCTGGTATTTCACTTGTACTAGGAATGTGAGAGGCGGAGGAGGCTGGTTACAGATTTCCCTTAGTTAATGATCAAAATAAAGACTTCCATTATAAAGTTAGCCAGTCCATAGTCGGTGGTCCATCAATCGTGTTCAATCAGGTGAACATCGCGGGGGAGATACAAATACGACACAGTAAGAATGTGTGCAGAAAGATACAAGGTTATGATGCTAATTCACTATATCCATACTGCATGCAGCAGTTTCTACCGGTGAACTGTTGGTATAGACGACGTGCTGGTGAGAGCTACAAGGGTCGTCAAATGGATGGTTTTAACCAGAGTGCATTTGAAATTGAATTTTTAACATACATGAATCATGTGCATAAGGAATTGAACTATCCACTGTTAAATACTATCACAATGGATTGGCATTCAACTATCTACTAAGTAGATAGGATGCACACATGAATGGAGTCCAAAGGCAATCACGGTTAGGTTTAATAAAAGGCTTTATTCAACAAGGCAGGCATAGCACGTCTTTCCACAAAGACAAGACCGTTACAACTGATAGTTTGAATCAGACAAAGGATGCGGGCCAAGATGCGCTAAGGCAGGATCTCGCGAGAGCTAATACAATGCGACAATGGTTCCTAGAAGACTCATCCATGCGGAACTGATACTGCTAGGAACACATAGTAGTTCACTTTACTGGATAGTAGTTATCTTAACTTCTATAGTAGTAACCCTACGATATGTAACTAAACTGTGAAGTAGTACGGTGAAGTAGTATGATACATTACTACTGGTAATATACATTAATAGACTCGCACTACTTATATATCTAATGATAGCATACGGCTATATAGGCCTACATACATGTAGTCACCGGAATACATGGATACTTCTTATACATGTAGTTAGATATAATATATATATATAGATATACTACTTGATAATAGATATGCTAGGACCGCATATATGAATCTATATATTTAACACTTCCACTCGAGGCTAGTACTGTATAAAATACAATAAAAACGTTATCGAAAAACATAGAATAGCGGCAAACATGATATAACCAAAATACAGGGTTTACCGAACATTGCAAGGGACGCAATTATTGCAATCTGGAATAACTTTTCATATACGTGGATTAACTGGTAAAAGACCACCAATTGTCATTAATAAATCTCACTCGATATTTACTATATTACACGTTTACGAAAGTCCAATGCCAATTCTCAGTCTCTCGAATTGCTCTCGGGGCAACGGCTTGGTGAAGCTGTCAGCAAGCATCTCACCAGTACGGCAGTACTCTAGGGTGATGACTTCTTCTTCTACGGCCTCACGCACGAAGTGATACCTGATCTGTATGTGCTTGGTGCGTTTGTGAAACACCGGGTTCTTTGCCATCGATATCGCACCCTGATTGTCTTCATAGATCAGAGTCGGACCGGCGTCCTTCATCCCAAGCTCTTCTTGTAGCTGTCGTAGCCATATGGCCTCATGTGTTGCGACACTGAGTGCCATGTATTCTGCTTCCACCGTGGACAACGCAACAGAACTTTGTTTCTTGCTTGACCAGGTGATCGCAGCTCCTCCTAGTAGGAACACGTTCCCAGAAGTGGATCGTCTGTCCTTCACGTCTCCTGCCCAGTCGGCGTCGGAGTACCCTATGATGGCTTCTGGGGTATTCTTGACATAAGTCAGACTGAGATCTCTTGTCTGTTTGAGGTATCTCAGGACTCTCTTCACTGTTGTCAAGTGCAGTTCTGTGGGCTGGTTGCAAAACTTTGCGACGGAGCTCACAGCGTATGCGATGTCGGGTCTGGTCCCTCCTGCGGCGTATTGTAGACTACCTACAATCTGCTGGAACAATCTTGGGTCGGCTGGCTGGCTTATTCCATCTTGGACCACCAGTTTCACGCAGGCGTCAGCCGGAGTCGAAACTCCACATGCTTTGTCCAGTCCGAATCTCCTCACAAGGTTGTCTATGTACGGCCTCTGGTTCAGCTTGATGCAACCAGTGCTCTGCTCACAGACGATGCCCAGACAGTATCGCAGCTGTCCCAGGTCTTTCATTTTGAATCTGGCCAACAGCTCTTCTTTCGTCTGCTCCAGATCCTTCATGAGATCTACCACTAGGATGAGATCATCCACGTAGATACTCACGATGTTGAGGTTACCATTCTTCCACCGAAAATACACACAGGGATCAGCTTTGCTCTGCTGGAATCCTGAATCAAGAAGATGGCTCCCTATTCCAACACCTAGGGGACTGCTTCAGCCCGTACAGGGACTGGTGAAGGTGGCACACTTGCTCTTCTTTCCCTTCCACTACGAATCCCTCTGGCTGGCACATGTAGATGTCCTCTTCAAGTTTTCCATTTAGGAATGCCGTGTGCACATCCATTTGATGCACATGCATACCTCTCTGCGCAGCTGTGGCCAACAGAGTTCGGATACTACCGAATCTGGCAACGGGTGCGAAGGTCTCATGGTAATCAACACCTTGGGCTTGGGTATACCCTTGGGCCACGAGCCTACACTTGTACCGGGCTGCCACCACGTTCCATGAGTCTGTACCCACGGTGTCCCTTGTGGTATCCAAGGAACCTCATCTTCTCAGTCTTGTCTCCAAACTTTCTCCTCTTAGCCGCAAGGACCAAGGTGTAGGCAAGGAAACCGAACACCTTCAGGTTGCTCAGGTCTGGCTTTCGGCCATACCACATCTCATGGGGACTCTTTCCTTTCAGAGGGGCATTGGGGAGACGATTGTAGATGTACGTCGCAGTGTTCGCAGCTTCTGCCCACAGTGAGTACGGTAGCCCACCATGCACACACATGCACTTCGCCTTCTCCAGGATCGTCCTGTTCATCCGTTCGGCTAGGCCATTCATCTCAGGGGAGTCAGGCACCGTCACCTCGTGTTCAATCTGGTGCCTGATCAAGTACTGCGCAAACTCTCGACTCTTGTATTCTGCTCCTCCATCCGTCTTCAGGATCCCAATTCGTTCGCCTGATTTTCCAGTCACCTTGGCATGGAACTCCTTGAACTTTGGTGTCGCTTTTGTGGGCCATAAAGTACACCGCACACGAGCGTGTAAAGTCATCCACAAATGTCACCATGTACCGTTTGCCAGAATTGGAGAGGGTCTGCATCGGGCCACACACATCCGAATGCACCTTCTCAAGCTTCCTCGCTGAACGAATTCCTCCCAGAGACTTCGGATTGTGCCGGGTTGCCTTGCCCTGCACACATCCTTCACAGAAGCTCCGGGCCTCTACATTCTGCAGGGTGAAACCTGCCACGTCACTGCTGACAATCTTCTGAAGAACCGCATCGTTTACGTGGGCCAGCCTCTGATGCCACAGATCAGAGCTCGGTTGGGCAGCTACCATGGCTTCGTCAGGCCTTCGTTCGGCAGCGCCGTCCAGCATGTAAAGGTTCCCCCTCTTATGTCCACTAGCAATCACCGAGTTGTCCTTCGTGATGATGTTACAGGTGACGTCGTCAAACATCATCTTGTTCCCTTTGGCGGTGATGTCTCGCACCGAAAACAGATTGCAAGACAAGTCTGGCATTAACAAAACGCTAGACAGTCTAATTACACATTCGGTGTCGTTGTTGTTGCTCACACGTAGTCTCACACTACCTTTGCCCTCTGCTTTCACAGTCCTTCCGTCGCCAAGTCTCACACTAGGCATGTCCTGTAAAGCGGCAAATGTTACGAAAACACCCTTGTCCCAAGTCATGTGAGTCGTAGCTCCACTATTCACCGCCCATTCTTCTGCCTTGACACCTCTTTCAATGCCGGTACAGAAGCAAATCGGTTCAGGGTTCTCTTCCTCGTCTTCAACGATGGCCACCCTCGCTTTATGATGAGGCTTTCGGTGCGAAAACGACTTACGGTTCTTCGGTCGGCTTCCACCTCCTCTCTGTGCTATTCCACCCTTTAGGCCCAGCAATCATAAAAGCTCTATTCCCTTTAACAATGTTCGATTTTGGCACATGGAGTAGATTGGCACCAGTGGATCGAAGAGTTCTGGATACCGAGTGTGGCAATGCCAATTCATTTATATAATCTGGAGCCAGTCCATGTTTGGCCCTGAAAGCAGTGACTGCAAGTTTATAGTCTATTCTGGAGGACACTGGCAACCAATGGAGCTCATGCAGCGGAGCCTCGACAGATCTAGGCAACTGTAAGACAGTGCAAGCAGCCCAGTCCTGTGCACACTTCAGACGCTGTAGCAGACCATGTGCAACACCCACAAGAAGGGAATTACAGTAATCAAGGCGCGATGTTACTAATGAATTCACCAGTTTCTTTGTACTGTCAATTGTGAGGTGTCGTCTGATTCTGCTGATATTCCGGGTATGATAAGACACAGATCTAACCAGTGACTTGACCTGGTCGGACATAGTCATATTTCTATCAAACATGACCCCCAGGTTACGTACCGGCTTTTATTGGAGGTTAACCTGTACTCCATCAACATTTAATGATTGAATGTTGAGTTTTGCAAGTTGCTGATAAGTACCCATCACGAGCACCTCCGTCTTCCCAGAGTTGAGTTTAAGAAAGTTGCTACTCATCCACTGGTGAATGTCTTTCAGCTGAAGCTGTACTGTTTGGATATCCTCAGTTTCATGGTGACAGTGGTGGGGAATAGCCATACACCGAACAAGAGAATATGGATTAAATACGAAAATACTACAAATATGGGATATGCGAATGACCAAAAATACCACCGTGTCTTTCCTTCTATGGTGTGTCTGTGTGTCTGTGTCAAACAATATCTGTATGTCCACAGTGTCTTTGAGAAAGTATTTCTGTAGCCCTACATGTATATACATAATGTGTGTTACCAACCATTATACATATAATATTTACTATTTTGTCATGTATAGGTTGATGCCTGTAAACAGGCCTGTATACAGATGGATGGATGTGCTGGTATACACTGGAGAAAGGATCTACATATGTGTTATACCCGAAACAAACTAGGCAAAGGTTTCATTCCAAACCAGTCTACTGACTTGTATATTCTCACTAACAGTTGTCCTGGAGGTGGGTGGTCTGTATTGAAGATTCACTGTAATGAACAAGTACCATTGAGTCTACAATCCAGGAAATCTAATAGAGTTCAGAATTAAGATAGGATTTGTTCAAACTGATGATGGCACCTCCTATTTTTCACTAAATATGTAAAAATATGGTCGCCTTGTAGAGCAAGAAATAGTGTGATATAAGCAGTCACAGGTTTGGACAATGGGGTATGGATAGCTTAGATCATTTGTACTGTCACTAATTGATTATTAACTTTGAATATTCCCTTCCATAGGAGGAAAATCATGGAATTTACTAGAATGGCGGATGATACCCACATGCCGTATTCCAACAATACCCGTGCAACCCACAAGCACAGTCTCTCCTCCTGTAAGAATCTGTGTATGTGTATGGCAGGGTGTATGGCTGTAGAATACGTCCAAACAGGGCGGTGCAACAAGCTGACATGTGGCACCAGTAACTCAGTGGTGAATGAAACATTGCGCGGGCCTAAATTTGTTATGTATGCCCTCGGTAAACGCATTAAACTTTCCACACAAATGTGTACAACTCCTGTACAACTTCAAAGTTACAGACTTTGTGTATTGGATGGTTGGTCGGTTATCATCTATTTATACTATAATTGAACTCACAATTTACTCACACTAGTCTCAATTCAATAAAATGCAAAATGGAAGTCACTCTTAGTCTCATGGCTGGTACCTTATATAAATGTGCTGTCATATATATAAAACAGGCCAAGGTGGTTCGAAACATTCACATTTACAACATTGGTGTAAGATATGTGTATATGCCTCCATCTTATATGTATATTATAAAATAGGACATTGATGAGTATCACATATGTTTATTTTAATTATTTTATTAGCAAATTTCTAACTTAATGATTAAAAGATAAATATTTGTCATTATGAGAATTTTCTTTGTGAAGTTAATGTCACATTTAGCGTTTTCTAACAACAATAGTGTTAATATTTGGCGATGCAAAGTATTCCCAAGCACTAAAGTATAAGCCGTGTATAGGTAAAATCAGTATGGTTTATTTATGTAAAAGTAAATAGGTCCTACTGGTACAAAGTATGGCAATCAACTGACTTTGGTACTACGCATTCTAACTGAGAAAGCTACGCGCACAATACATCTACAATGCTGTGATTGGCTCGGTGATTACCGCGAGCGGGAAAGCTTAACGAAGCTACACATTAACACATCGGATACAGTGCATACTAATTAGCCATGCATACCGCTTACTACATGTATACGTACTACTTATAATGTTGGTACATATATATTAATCATACGAATGAGAATAGGAGGCACTATACATTAACAAATAGTATATGCATCTACAGCAAGATTTACTTACTTGGGAATAGGAGAGATTTGTCATTAGGAAAGTTTGCTTAGTTAAGTTAATGCAAAAGGTCTGGAAGTATTTTATTTCCAGATGTCACATTTAACGTTTTCTTAAGAAGAAATTTACTTACTTGGGAACAGGAGGGATTAGGGCTGACAGAGGGCATAAAGGGCAGACTACAAAGGATGAGGATATTGTCAGTGTACTCTGTGTCAGAACTACAGCCAGTGGAGGTAAGTATAATACAATAGTAATACAATTGTATTATTACATTTAACATTAAGATGTTTACCGTGCCTTCTGCTGTGACTGTAGGGCCCACACATAACTTTTATTATTATTATTAAAATATGTTATTAAAATATTTTTTCCACTTATAATTTCCTTGCAAGGAATTAATTCAATAGGATCAAAGCTAAATGAGTTCAAAAATATATCTTGCGTATGTTTTAGTTATATTCATGCTGTAAAATTGTCCTAAGCTTTCTAAACATATCTTCCTTTTTGTTCAAATGGACAATTAACGGACAAAGGAATCACATGTACATGTATAGTTACATCAGGCTGTGGTCAGTGTGAATGAACATTTATATATTGATACCATGAATTAATATATATATATCTATAACCTTTGGATGTTAATATCTATGACACATCTAAATAATTGTCTTAAGCTTACTTTTGTTTTTCATCAAGAGCAAACTAAATATTATTTAGAAATTATGCTAAACAGTACTTAAATATATTGTCTTGCTGTCAGGTGAGACATTTTTCCTGCAGTGTCTATGAAACATTTTTATATATTTGTATTATCCCGTATGTACAAAATTGTAAAATATAGGTAGAACCCGTCGGTTTACCATGATTTATTACGTAGATGAATCTATGTCTTATCACTGCAAGAATTATGTAAGAAGTACACTACTATGATGTATTACTCTATGTGGGATCTTTTATCCCAAGTCCAATTGCTTCCGGTTGTCTTTCATTGGTGGCATCCGGTGGAGCCACTGAGCCATCTCGCGTTACTTTGCGGTAACCGGTTTGGCGCGCCTCGCTTATCTTGGCGCGCACTTCTTAGCAGTATATAAGGCACTAAGCCA
>CAXAKH010000030.1:0-14326 GCA_963969325.1 Lycopodina hypogea | reverse complement strand
TCGTCACAAGTACTAGTACTAAACGCGACCCGTTTTAATTCCAAACACGTGGCCTTCCTATCATCACATACTGAATTTACTTTGCTTTCCCTATGTAGCCCATTTAGGCGTTGCATGGAGTCAGGTCTTCCTTGGCAGCCTTTTGAAGGTTGGACTCGCTGTAGGTGGGAGGGAGGATGATAGCCACTGGCCTGTCTCCGCTAGCCTCTATCACCTCACGATAATCAGGAGGGGCGCTGGCCACGGACAGCTCCACGGGTGTCATCTCCGGGCCAAGCTTGGCAGGGTTCTTCTCCTGTAAAATATTAAACACAAATTAAAACAACTTTTATAGGCCTATTTAGTTAACATCCTGAAATAGAATAATTTTAGCTAAATTGATATTTCACTGACCGATAATTTAGCCTAGATAGTGCACATGGGAAAAGAATATAATTTTTAACTTTTGTATAAATTTTAATTGAATAATTAATTACTGGATCATGGGGCTGAGGGGCGCTGACGCTGTAATCGGTAGCACGGGACGTCGGGGTGACGTTCTTCTTGACACACCCAAAGTAGATCCTTCGTCCAATCAGCGCGAAAAGGCAGACGACAGCGAAGAGTGAGGGCCACAAGATGGCGTTAACCACCTCCGATCTGGTGTACAGCCTACCAACGTATGCCTGTCAGTGAAACAAGTATACTAATAAGATTCTATATGTGCATGCATTTACCAAGGGGTGAATGTGTGTCGTTATTGATTGAGTTAGCTTACTCTGGTTGTGTCATCTCTGTCGTAGTAGCAGTCGAATTCTTCTCCAGACGACTGTTTCTGTATCCATCCGGCTGACCACTCTTCCACAGCTTGTGCATTCTCAGCCTCACTGGAGTGACACACACTGTACGAGCACTGAAATAAAATGAATGATTAAATGGTTTGTTTAATTATAGACCACAGCTACCGGTATATAGATATTGGTCTATATATTTAGGTATATGCCAGAGAAGGGATGACTCTTAAAGCATATTTCAAGAGATTGTTTGTTCAGGTAAACCACAGTGAAACTAGGCCAGTAGGTCCAAAATCACATCATCTAGAAACGTACCGAAGGTAACCTTGTTTGCAATAAATATTACATTGCCACAGTATATATTCTATAGAATTGCACCACTCTGACAGTCTGCATTCATACATTTCACTATAGACTTGCTTTAAAAAGAGTTTAGATAAGAAGCTCAGCTGTCTTGATACAAAACTGAATAGATTGATGAGATAAATGCATGATAAATGGATTTGGCCGCTGGCCAGTTCCTTGAAGTAAGCTTTAAAATTTCGTCTGAAATGAGAATCGACGGCTTATATCATATATAATTGAACGGATCAATCGTTGCTCCTACCTATAGGACATATCAATAAGACTGACGCACATCCGATTATCAAGCAGTTTTTAGAAATACTTTGAAAGAGCCAGCTCAGTATTGAGCCAACCTCACGTCGTGATCACGAGACACAGCTTATAATCTATTTATATGTTTTTTGTTAGATATGGGTTTATATGTGCGTAAACTGTCTAGATCAAGAACGATGAGTAAATTCCATCTTTTAGCACGGAATATTTAAATTAAATATAATGATCCAAACAATTAAGGACCGATTGTTCCACGACAATAGCTTACAAATAGTATGCACAAAAATAGGTTTGATGTGTTCTTCAACTCGATGGAATATTATGCATAGCCCCTCTTTAAAAGAAAGAGTGAAATTGTGTATACAAATATGTACAGTTCATATTTAAAACGTATAAACGTCCCTAATGTACCTGGGGGAAATTTTCCATGTTTTCTAGGTCAGTGTGAAGGAGGGCCACACCGGAGGGGATGGATAGTTTAAACCTGTCTATCCTCTCATCCCTCTCTGCGTTCTTATCATTGTCGATATGTTCCGCTCTGGTGTCATCATGGTCTCCTCGTTTTCCGTCTGGCCTGTGGTCGCCATCTGGCCTGTGATCATCATCATCATCATCATCGTGCCTCTCACCAGGAGGCATTTTATTCGGTACCTGCCTCTTGTGTCTCTCCCCCCTGTCTCCCCGATCTCCGCCGTCCCTATCTGGCCTGTCCATGTCTCCGATACGGTCCCCGTCTCGTTCTGGCATTGGCGGACGAGCCCCAGTTTGATGATCATCTCCACTTCCACCACGTTCACCGAAATCCTCATCATCTTGGTAGTAGTCCTCCTCACTGGAGTCTCCACCGTCCCTGGCCTCGTAACTCACTAGTGCCCGGACACAGGGGAACCGTGAGTAGGTACACAGCTGGGAGGCGAAGAAACCGTCGTCTCCTTTCTTACAGCGGCTGACCTCGTTGTAGAAGCAGTCCTTGCACTGCATGTAGCCGTCCTTGTCGGGCCTGTCCACACCTGGCACGGGCTCGCCTCGATTCTCATCGCTTTCCTCCTCACTGGAGTCGTCGCCCCATCTTCTGGAGTCACGTCGACCACGGTGGCTAGGCTCCGACCGGTCTTCATCATGGTCTTGTCGAGAGTGACCACCTGGAGGAGAGTGATCTCCTGGAGGAGAGTGGCCACTTTGAGGGGGTTGGTGATCTCCACGTGGGTTAGGCTTGCCACCTCCGGGGAGTGAGGGTAATGGGTCCTCCATGATATCCTCCATGAGATTATCAAACTCACCGCCTGTCCCTGGTGGTGGTGGCTTGAGGCCATCGTCTTCACCCTGTTGAGCTGCCAAGGGGGCGGGGGTACTTGGTGGATGCTTTGGTGAAATCACCTCATTCACCGTGCAGATAGCTGGCGACAGCTCCGGTGTGAGGAAGAATGGTTTACCGACATGATGAAAACAAGCTCCCAAAACCAGAACCGAGACGATGAAGCCGATGACGAGGGCGCTGTCCAGTCCCTGCCAGACACAGCATTGGAAGGTTCGGCCATTGCCGTTACGGTACCTACGTTTGCACGGCTGGGAAACCACCGTAGCCGAGGTGAAGTCGCCACCAACGGGAACTTTCTCCGGATTCTTAACACTTAATTTGGTCATGGCTGCACCAGAGTCTTCTGTCGCCTGGATAATTTCCACTGCGACTATATAACCTTCAAAATGTCGTCTGCCAATTGGCACCAGCTCGTGAGCACAAAGCCCCAAGCAGAGCGCGGAATCGTGATCGATAAGCTGGGTCAGGTAAGTATTGAACCGTGCCGAACAAACCCGGGTGGCAAACCCCTCTGAATTACTGAATAAACCGCTGGCGAGATATATTGATAACTGGTGGAGATGTATAAATGCCGGCAGGCAACCTGGGTAATCAATATTCTCTACTCAGCCTTCATGGGGGAGGAACATTTCAGCGTCGGCCATGTATATCCTTCATTATTGATATAATTAAAATAATGAGTATAGCTAGCCCCAATTTACTATATACATGGGCCTATGTAATATATAATGGTACATATATGTATATGTAGCAACTATGGTTGGCTAAGTGTCAGGAGTCAAACTTTGAGGTGTTCATGACAAATAAACCTCTTATCTAAACAATGTAAGGATTGCGTGCAGCACAAAATCCTGACATCGATAATTTAACGTGGTATAACAAATTAGTTGGAAATGTAAACAGTAGTAAAAGCTTTCATTTGAGTGGTTTTGACAAGCTGCGATGAGCACACCAACGAGTTTTAGTTCTTAATTGACCATAATTTGATATATATATATAATATATATTTGCGTGCATGGGACATACACATGTATACATTACGTATACATATATATATCTAGACTAATCTAAATACCGGTACCATAAAAACGTTTACATACTATTATCTAGCCTACATAGTAACCAGGTTATTTAATAATATAACTGGTAATAATTAACCTGTAGGCTAATAAAAACAATGTGAATAGTAGTGATTAGAACTCATTTAGGCCTATTAAATTTTTGCGCAGTAGATTATCTATGTACAGCAGTATACGTAAGTTAGTATAACATTCTAACTAACCTGGGGTAGGTGTGAGAGACGCTACCATAGAGTATGATGTAGTCAGGCTGACCGACCACCACACTACCACCATCCTCACTACTCACGTCGTCAGCCACCACGCCCTGTCCAGTAAACAATACTACTTGAACCTGCACACAGGGAAATGCCGAACAATTCCCACTAGACGATGGCGTCGGTGTTGTAAATGTGAAGTTTCGAGTCGTAGGAGTGGTGACGGTTGGCTTGTAGTAGCTTTGGTTGTAGATGGTGCACTTCTCCGGCTCCACTGTGGTGTAGCAGACTTGGATTCCTGCCCCTCTGACTGCCTTCACCTGACATGTTCCCTGGACGTACTGTGATGACTGTTGGTAACAGTAAGGCCAGATTACCAGGCCGGAGACAAAGATGAGGGCGAGACAGGCGGTAAAGATACCACAGAAGAGGAGACCGTCCAGGATGGTACAAGGGCTGCCACAGCATACAGGGTCTCCCTTCGCCATTGTAACTCTTCAATAATTTCAATGTTTCTATGGCAATCAATGATGACCAAATTCTAGTGGTGGTTTAACGTGTAATCTGCAAGGTTCCTCCTTCAGTGATATATTTCTTTCAGCGTAAGACGTGGTGTTTGATTATATCCGTGTATGAGCTGTTCTTATCGAGCACGGCACTTTATAAATGCGTGAGTCACCTCTTCTGGTATCCAATGGAAATGGGTGAAAGTTCTCAAATGGACAAGCTCGTGTGAGGTTTCCGATTATATCATTGGAAGACACATTAAATATCACCTCATACAGTTGTTAATATAGTGAGAGAGTACCAGTCAATACCAGTATCCCAGAAGTAATTTCTTATCTGTATGGTCTTTGGCCTGCATCATGAAGTGCACTTGCTTATCAATAATTCTGATGGTGAAAGTTTTCAATAGAGAGGTACGTAAGCCTCTATACAATATGAAATACTTAATACCAAATAGTATGACGAATCTATTAGTACCAAAATCAAAGTTCAAAATTTTGACAGCCTCATATAAGATATGTTTCCGGTTTGAACGTTATCATAAGCATTGTTGTTTTGAGGACTTTTAATATCATTTTAATATTGTGTGGGTACGTGTGGTGGATTCAGTTTCCGAAAAATATTCTGATTTTAAGGAGAAGCTAGCAAGGTTCCACGTCTTCAAATTACAATTGTATAACATGCTCATGAACATGTAATACCTAACCAAACGTAAACTTTACATAGCATGTGTACAAAGCCGCTGTCTGTAGCTAGGGAGCTAATACTACTTATACAGGCAACTACTGCTACGGTGGAATCAGTGTTCTAGATCTATATTACAAGTTAACTAAAGTTAACTGTTCTAATATAAATTTAGGAAAGGTTTGCAATACACTCTGATACGCATTACAGTAATCAGTATATTTTTATCAGCTAAGAAAAGAAAATCACTACCTACCGTTGGGTGGTACTCGCCAGTCTCTTTATTATAATGAAGTAGGGCATAATTTGGTGTTTGGTCAGTCGAGTGTGTGGTTCCATACGTCACCAGGACTCTGGCACAAGGGAAGGAGGAGCACGTGTTCTCACCCTGGCTACTGGCAGCGCCAACTACGGGACCAACTACGTTTCCATTACGTTGAGAGTTTTGCATTTCCACCAGACGCATCTTGGCTAGTTCTATCAGCTCTTTTATCCAGTCTTTTATATAATCAGGCACATCATCTGCAAACTCGGACCATTCGTTAGACTCTTCTTCACTAGTGTCTCTCGCGTCCAATTCCTTCCTGATCGTTTCTCTAGCCCAGTCCCACAGAGCTTCCTCCCAGTCCAAGAGATCCCAGCCGAAGAAATCGTCATAGCCATAGCCAGAGAAATCATCTCCATCAGACCCGGACCAACCAAACCAATTTCTCCAATTTAACCATGACCCACCACCAGATCCAGACCCAGACCAATATCCTGAACCGGACCAATCGCCCGAGCCTGGCCAGAAGCCTGACCCAGTACCATCCCCAGAACCTGACCAATATCCACTGTCACCTTGTCTGGCCGCCGAGACAACACGTAGGAGTTGTTCCAGTTCAGTATTCGACCCAGACCCGTCCAAGTCCAATCCCCACAGCGCCCAATACCACCCGGGTATGTCAATACCGATCGAGAATGCTCCTCTGCCCAGTGGCAAGTCGGGGGCACCGTCCAGTAACCAATCGAGATCATGTGGTTCTAAGCGTGGAGGAGAGAGGTGGCTTGGCTGTCTGGGATGGTCACTGATGTCACCATGTGCTCTTCTATGTCCACCCCGGGCGGGCCGCTTCCTCCTTTGTTCACTCTCTATTCTTTCGCCTGGTTTAACTAAATCAAATAGGTCTACGTTTTTCCTCTCCACTGCGTATCCAGAACAGGATGGACATAATTCGTTCGCGGCTGTAGTAGTTCCCACCACATAGCAAGTGGCCTTCTCACCGATACCCCCTGTTACCAGGCTCACCATGCACACAGCTAACACGATTAGTCCTATTGATACCCCGCCCAAGAGAATCAGGTCGAGGATGCTTAACTTCCTAGTGACGACTGGAGGGACGAGTTCATCATGTACAGGTATGGTGGACATGGATATGGCTATGCTAAAGGCCGATGTTTTCTCCTCCGATGACATGTTTGCCCTCTGACTTCCTCACAGTGCTATGGTACGGTACGGTCACTTCTGCTCGGTCTGGTATATCACAAGGGACCACAGTGTCACACCTTTTTTAATGCTATAGGTTGCGACGTAAGTGGCGTAATCATAGCAATTGCGTAATATTTAGCCGAATTTACTGGCACATGAGACCATATTAATTGGTCAGTTTCCAAACGGAGAGGCAAAGGGTGAGCAATTAGTCGGAGTTCTTTATGAGTTTAGAACAGAATGTATGCATGTGTTGATTCCGCGCGAATGGGTTTCGTGCAAGTTGGCCTATCTGTGAAAGCCTGTGGGGCCTATGTAAGATTTTCTCAAGTGAATCTGGCAACTAATGATTCTTACTTAGCGTAATGCGGGATCATTAGGATTTAGCTCCAGTCTGAATAGTTAAATTCTCTGTGGTATTGCTGATCAAATTAATGAGGTTAATCATATTAGCATATGCATACAGCAATGATTTGTATATGTTATAATAAAGTGAATTATTTAGTGTGATTCAATACAAGACATATATAATACCGACAAAGAACAGATAGCAGTGAGGAAGTTCTGACCAAAATAATCGTAATGATGAACAGTGCTATATTATCTAGGTCATGGAACCACAAACCTTCCCTCTCTGTTATCTCACATGTGTACACTGTTTGCGTATAAATTCCTGAAACCAAGACTAGTCGCTATCAACAGCTTTTCAGTAGGAATGTTTCTGGACCTTATCCATCAGTACAACTAGGAAATAGTCGACCTACTATATACACTATACGTGTAGTTTCATGTTTAGGCCTTTGTGTCCAGAAATACTAGTAGCCTGTAATCTATTTTTCCCCGGATTCATATTCGACTCACAGCTCTAATTTATTATTAATAGCAGAGGCCAGAAATTCGTAATAAAATTCATTAAAATCCTGTGTAAAGTGTATACCAGACCGGAAGCTGTCGTCACTGCCACCACGTTGGCGTTTCATTGGTGGCAGTGTGTCATATGGGAGCGGAAGCAGCGCCGGAAGAGACATATCTCACGGGTCTTACTGCTCCCACGGGAAGGAAGTGTCAAACTCTACTCTGCCCTCTCCCACGTGACCGTACATATGTCACCCTGGTCATGACTATCTTGTCCTGAAAGAATGCCAGAAGCAACTTTAAGATGGGTTGAAGTTAATGCATGCCGACGCTTAATGGTCAGATATTTAATTGTCACCAGTACATGATAGATCAATGGTGATGCTACTTGCCACTCATATAACATGGAAATGGCCATATCAGTACATTGATTTGGTCTACCAGTGCTGAACGATGAGCAGGGATATTAGATAGCTCCGTTACCTGGTAATTATACACAAGCCCCGCGTTGACCAGATTAATACTGAGTTCAATTCAATCACAACGTGAATATATATTGTGGATGTTTAAATTCTTAAACCCGGTGACGTTAATTCATCTTCACCATTCTTCCCTTCAAGTTGTTGTTTGTAGGTCCCGGGTTCAAATTCCGGACGAGACCATCTAAGATGCTTTATGCACAACAACGAGTTATACAAGAGCACGTTCATATTCAATTAATATCGTATTTAAAATGGTGTAAGTTGAAGGCTACCTGTGTATATACACTCTTTATGTCATTAAAATACAAAATGTTTACATGCACTACTGGCAGTTCTTTTGTGTGCTCTGCGAATGTCTCAGCTTTTCAGCCTCATTAATCTATTACATGCACATGATCGATGACCTGTGCGCCTGTAAAGCAGCGTTTGAATAGATAGCAGCCTAAAAGCCCTGGAATGGAATGGAGGACTTTAACCTGCCATCTTAAAATGATCTTTGGTTCGTTATAGTTGGGATACAAATGAAAATCGTTTCCTCACATACGTGTTGTGACTTGAGTGAGTTTCACAAATGACTTGAAGTAGTTGCGTGAGGTTTAACGACGTCTGGGCGTGCGTGATGAATAAATAATAGCTTGAAACAAAGCGGCTTTCTTAAATTTAAAAGGAAAAGAAATATATGACTATACGGCTGAGTTCAGGAACGCATGCAAATTTATAATTAGTTATATGCCTGAACAGAAGGCACAATCTAAGTTATACATATTTGTTTATCTTAGTACAGGATATATGGCTCTGATGTTGTTAGGAAGGTCTTGGAGTTTTATTGAAAAGGAAAAGACGCAATCTGCGGTGATATTATTAATGCATCATGCTCATATTCTAATAGAGGACCTCGTGGACTAGACATACTTAATTCAAAGGGCTCCACATAGTCTGAAATATCGTTATCGAAATGAAGCCTACAGAACATAACAATGTTCAGAACAATATGGGTCTCTAGTAAACCTGCACGCTTTCAAATATTTTCCACACATAATTTCAAACCAGACAAAAACGCAATAGATTGGCGACGGCTTTGATCGAGGGGAAACATTATCATCAGGATTCTTGATTTTTACCCCGAACAAGCAGCCGTTTTGTTGGCAGGTGATGGAATAGCGGCATCATTCTTATCACAACACTAAAGAGCAGCTCGCAAGATCCACGAGAGGAGTGGCGAGCCCCAGGGGTACCATCTCACATGCACACTACCCTACTCCTCCCCATCACAACAACAATCCCAAGATGTCCCAACAAACTATAGTATCGGGAGTATCTAATTTAGTTAACGGTCAATCTGGGCTGACATGTTGGCATTATTTAACCATGGATTTCCCAGGTGATTGTCTCCGCCAGGCTGTCTTTGTTGTGCTCATAGACTGGGTGTTCAAAAGTGTAACTCTTAGACTGTTATCCCCCTTTTTACAGCTTCCGGTATGTAAGTTTGCATCACAATTCTGTTCATTGAACTGCATGGCAAAGCAATACTGTCACAAGCAATTACAATGATGTCTAAGCATGACGTCATTGTGGTTAACTGTAAAGGATAAACAAACAATATGTCGGTCTGGAAATTAATACGACTAGAAGATGTTTTATTGAGTACAGAATATGCATCAATCACACATATAACTCGTTTAATCAGAGGCATATCTCCCTCAAGGCTGTTCCTGCCAGCTACCCACTGGTTGAGTTATATTCGTGCCAAGAGCCTAATCTGTTGCACCGGAGGAAACATTATCAATGAGAACGAATAATCGGGACAAACATGGATTTACTCTAAATATATAATGACTCCTGCCGGGAAATTTCAATTATTTGCCAGTTTTGCCTTCCTACCTGGCCGAATAATCCAATTAATCGCATACAAATCGTATAATGATGGAGTAGTTGACCACGTGTAATTTATAGCGATTCAGACGTTTCAAACGAATCTGTGCTGTTGTTGCATATGGTGTACCGCAAGAAATTACCGAGCTTTGTGCCTATAAATACGACAGAGCTGACAAGAAAAAGGAATCACTACAAAAAAAACTATAGGTGAGTTTACGTCAACGCCTCGACAGGAAGCACGTCACTGCGCCACTATTTCTATCACCTGGCGTCATACAATAGAGCAGAAAGTGGCCAGATTACAGATCACAATCTAATTTATGTGCCCACAACACATTTTCACTCACTTATTCCCGCCCATTCCTCGACAAATTGAATTAAGGGCATGCGGAGTCCCTAGCTGGTAATGTGTTCTCCTCGTGACCCACATTGCATAAGCAGAGCATTAGATACCCACGGAGGAGGGATGATGGGTGAGGGATACACGGATAGGGGCTTCCCCTGACAATTCCCTATCACGACAGCAGCTCCGATTTTATACTCGCCTCAACGAGACCGGGGGATCATCAACACGACATAATATTCATTCTGTTCATCGCATGCACCCGTGCCTTCCGATGAGACTAAAGCTGGGGCTACCTACCTGCAGTAGGTGGTTCTGACCCAATGGCAGGTTGACAAATCCCCCCTTTATTACCTTCGGTATCCTGCGGGTCGGCAGAATGATGCCATTTGTCAAAAAACAAAACAGTCACGCGTGCTCAGCCTTAATAATTTACGGAAGCCCATTTGTGATGGTATTTCGTGCCACTTTCCGCCAGCAACAGTCAGCTAATATGTATTTTTGCATGACCTACAATGTATATAATAACTACATGTATATATATAGAATGATACACTAGTTTTCTATTGACAACTTGAAGTAGCTTGCATTTAAGTTGTAAACACTCTGTCATTAGGCTATGGTTTATAGGCTACTATTAAAGGTTGCTCATATAAAAGACATTATTGTGTAATGGGATCATCTACCTCTCGTCTATGGTGTATTAAATGTTCATAACATGATGATAGAGTGAGGTTGGCTGACATATATATACACCCATGTCCTGCTTTATATCACTACCTACATGTATATTTACAGACATGTTTACGTGTTGTAGACCTCGAGGTCCGTAGGTAATCAGGTCTATTGACTAAGGTCAACAATTTTAAATGACTGAGATAGTGCTTAGGAGTTGTAGAAAGTTGCTTTGAAAGCTTATGGGTATGCGGTTTCTTTGACGTTTGGACATTGTAATAGGACTACTGCATTTGATATTGTATTGATAGGAAGCATGTACCCGCTATAAAATCATCACTCATTCAATAACTGTTACTGAATGCCGTATAATGTACTACTGTATGACGGACACTATAGTAAGGATTTATTTTAATTCCAGTAGACAGTGTATTAATAACTCTGATTTACTAGGCAGTTTAATATCAGTGTCGGTGAATACCCAGACGTTAGAAATTTGTACTGAATGTTTGATAATAAGACACACCTGATCACCCATACTTGTTTGACAGGTAACCACAAACAAACTGACCTAGAATTCACCTTCACCATTTTCGTTCTAGCAGTAGTCAAACTAACATGCTGTTCCCCCTACGACTGTATTGAATTTCCTAACATTGGAAACACACTTCCCATTGGTGATGGCCAAGCAACAACCAATTGGCAACAATTTGTTCAAGCAAACACATATTCACTATTACTGACACTACTGTAGCAACTGTTACAACTTCACACTGACGCATTAACATGACCCATATGTGTGTGTAATCAACTGTCAGTTCGTTTGTCTCCTGGCTGTGTAGCGCAATCAAAGGCACCTAGATATGATATGTGTAAATTGATGGTACATATAGAAATACAATGACTTAGGGTTTGCTGTATCTATTATGTGATGCATGCGGTGTACATACACACGCCATGTAATGCAACAGATGAACAAATAAGATGTGGAATGGACACAAGACCAGGTGACACAGCCATGCTTGCAGTAAGTGATCTTCGCAGGCATATGGACATTATAATCGCCATAATCTCTCGCTATATATAGGCTATACTTTGTACATTGCTGCCTACATTGTGTTAGCTAGAGTACATGAGATCCCCGATGACCTAGTTACCCTCGTGTTGTGTGTGTGTGTGTGTGTTGTGTGTGTGTGTGTGTGTGTGTGTGTGTGTGTGTGTGTGTGTGTGTGTGTGTGTGTGTGTGTGTGTGTGTGTGTGTGTTTGTGTGTGTGTGTGTGTGTGTGTGTGTGTGTGTGTGTGTGTGTGTGTGTGTGTGTGTGTGTGTGTGTGTGTGTGTGTGTGTGTGTGTGTGTGTGTGTGTGTGTGTGTGTGTGTGTGTGTGTGTGTGTGTGTGTGTGTGTGTGTGTTATAGCAACGCCTCCCCACCGGTGCCTCCCATTAAAACTGCATTCGTCACCTATTGTACACATCACACTGACCAGCCAGTGAGGTGAATTCAGATGTAAGACCGGCCTGAATACTAAGTCGGCACTCACGACTAAATCACAATCAGGAGCCGTAGCAAGGTGAGATGCAGTGGTGAAGGTTATCACCCACCCGGTGTCGGCTGGGGTGTTTGTCATACAGCCAGCAGGAGGCGGACGCCAACCTCCGAGGGACAGTTGGCGTGGGTAGACAAATGGTCCCTGTCTTAGAGCACGGCCAACTCGGGAAAGGCCAAGAGTGGCCGGTGGGCGGCTGCTACTAGAGCATCTCCGGTGGACATTACACCTGCACTGGCTGGCGAACGCACACTAAGTAGGAGATGAGGATCTCACATGGACAGCGTGCCATATGTTTGAGTAGAGCGGACGACACATAAAGTCAATGCATTACTGCCCCCGACTGAGGTGAGCCGGATCGATTGCCGCCGACTCGAGCCAGCGCTGGCTCTCTCTCCCCTACTCTGTGTGTGTGTGTGTGTGTGTGTTGTGTGTGAGTGGGGACCGGGCGCTCTCTCTCTCTCTCTGACACAGTCTCTCTCTCTTCATAGCTGTACGCACAACGCCAGGCAGCAGCTCAGCAGAAGATCGCAACTTCAATGACAGCGCAAGTTGTTCTTTCATCTTTCAGGCGGCTTTTTCATTAGATCTGTCACTTGGCTTTTAGTGGTGGCAGTTGGGCCTGATCTGGCGACGGCGGATTTGGACCCTGCGAGCTGCACTGGTTGACAATTGTCGTCTGGCTTTCGGGCTGCGGTGAGTTAAAACCGAGATCAATCTGGTTGACTGTGGCAGGGGGCACACGCACACACGTCATATTACCTTGATTCACCTAGATGTCAATATGGACGAGCTGAGTTTGGTTAGCAACAGCTTGGATGACCTGGAAACGCACTTTCTTACTTAGCAATCCGTGTGCCAACCGTATACGCACACACAACAGATATATATATATATACATTCACGACAGCTTGTACGCTTCGTGACTCAACCACCATCACTACCTAGGTTCTGTCTCCTGACTCCAGTCAGCCAACTTCCCAGGTGTTACAGATGTACTCGGCGGCTATGGGTACTGAAGTGGGCCACCTCGACGGCGATGTTTGCCAAAATCACCTTGCCAAAGCAGGATTTCAAAACGAGAGCCACCAACTGCGCCCTGCTGACCATCACCGTCATCTGCATTTGTGTTCTCGTCGTGTGCGGCGTGATGATCGTGAGGGAATATGCCCATGGCACGGGCGTACGAGGAGACCACGTGTCAAGTACAAAATATAACGTATCAGAAAAATGCAATCACCTGCACGTTTTGTGATTCCTCAAAGGATAAGGCGAAAGATAAGGGTAAGAAAGCTTGCCGACCGTCACAGTTCCCTTGCGTACAGGTGACCGTCTTGTACGACTACGAAGGCACCAACAAAACCGGATTACTGCACCTGGATAGCTTACAGGCCACCGGAGCCTACAGTCAGGTAAGAGTAAATACTATACATGTATAGGTATACTGTAATATATGTAACGAGCAGATAGTTTTACAGTCTCCACATGCATATAGACATGGAATGCCGCCGCTGTTTTGCTCACGTTTTCCGCGAAACAAACACATATTTATAATATCAAGCTGGCCGAGGAGAATGAATGATGAAACTGTTTCCCTCTGACCTCATTTATAAATTAATCAACACGTAAGCTGATTTCGTGTCACGCTTCATCACGTAAACATCGATAATGTCATTAATTAGGCCTCTAATCATGGTACTGCTACGGAAGCCATGTCTATTGACCTTAGTGGGATCATTAAAGGCATTGTATTTGTTATTCTATGTCTATATATATAGAGTGTATACACGTATGTTTGTTCTCTGTGGTCGTATATATTATACATGTGTGTATATTGCATGCTAGCGGCGCTGTCATACCATGCTATAAGCCAGCCGGTACACAGACCTGTAGAATCCGTGGAATCCG
>CAXAKH010000026.1:0-18373 GCA_963969325.1 Lycopodina hypogea | reverse complement strand
AATCCGTGAAGGCGACAAGAAATGGATGAATTATAAAATAAGAAGACTCTTGCAACTCAGGGACAGAGCATTCAAGAAGGCCAAACACAAACCCAAATCTCATCCGTTATAGGAGAAACACAAGAAGATATGTAAAATGAAGAATGAAGAAATAAAGAAGGCGAAAGAGAAAAGAATAAATGAGCTGGCTGAGAAAATCAATAACGGCCCACACTGTCGGAAAGAATGGTGGAAAACTGCCTCCACAATCTACAAAAAGAAAAAAGATACCACCAGCTGTCCACTCCTACACGAGAATACTGTTGTACACGACAATCTCTCAAAAGCTGATATTTTCAATACTTACTTCAGCAATATGTCAACTGTAGAGGGTTCGGATGATGCTATACCAGACTGTGATCTGCCCGTGTGTGTAAACTTAATTGAAGATATATCAACGGACGTGACAGAAGTTAAGAAGATACTCTCTGGCCTTAGAGTTGGGTCGGCTACAGGGTACGATGGTGTCTCCAACCTCGCTCTGAAGAAAACTAACGAATCCATTGCACCATACCTTTGTCAGCTATTTAATCGTTGTCTAGAGGATGGAGTTATGCCCTCATGCTGGAAAAGAGCGAACGTCACACCAATTCTAAAAAAGGGCTCGGCCAATATCACCAAGAATTACAGACCTATTAGTCTCCTCAGTTGCACATCGAAGGTGCTGGAAATATAGTCCACAAGCGGGTATCCAAGCACGTGTCTGACAATAACTTGTTGCCTCCCAACCAATACGGGTTTGTCAAAGGTAGTTCAACAGACGCACAGTTGCTAGACATCAAACATCTCATCGCTACAGCACTGGATTCAAGATTGACATCAAAGCTTCTATTCCTGGATGTTAGCAAGGCCTTTGATAGAGTCTGGCATAAGGCCCTTCTATTTAAGCTACAAAGACTGGGAATTAGAGGAAAATTGCTTGACTGGTTTGCTAACTACCTGACTATCAGATATCAACGTGTGGTTCTTCGAGGCATATATTCTAAGTGGATCCAGATCCTGGCCGGTGTACCTCAAGGGTCTCTAATTGGACCGTGGCTCTACATCATGTTCACTAGTGACATAGTTCAGGAAATAATCAATATCATCAAACTGTATGCCGATGACAGCCTGCTGATGGCTAGTGATGCAACAGAAGAAGCATGCTGCAGAAGGCTCGAACCTGACATCCAACGAATCTCGGACTGGGCAAGGAAATGGAAAATTAATCTAAATCCCTCTAAAACAGTTTCCTTGACTATAACGCGCACACACAGAGAGATGTTTCCTCTCTTCATGGATGGAGAGTTTATAACCGAGGTCTTCGAACATAAACACCTAGGAATGTTCTTGCAGAGAAATGGAAGATGGGGCTGTAACATTGACTACATGACCGGCAGAGCCTCCAGACGTCTGTTTGTACTAAGGAATTATACACAAAACTTCAATAGGTCGACTCTCAAACAACTATACATCTCCTACATCAGGCCACTGTTGGAATACGGAAGTCAAGTCTGGAGCAACATTACACAGTCAGAAGAAGACCAACTAGAAGAAATACAAAGAATTGCTATTCGCATAATAGCAGGCTTGAAATTGGGAACGTCACATCAAATGTTATATAAGGAGGTTGATCTGCCGTTGCTGCAACACCGAAGATATGTCACCAGAATGCTCACCATGTACGACACCATGAATTCAGATGTTCCTGGAAGACTTAACCGACACTCGATGGACACCGTCAATCAGCGAAATCCCTATAATACCAGACAGGGTCAAAATTTGTGATGCCTCTGCCTAGAACAGAATATTTCCGCAGATCATTTCTACCAACTGCCATAAGAGAATGGAACGATCTAACTGAAAAAAAAAAATCCTGCACCTCAAGAAACAGCCTTAAAAACAAACTTAGGATGAAGAAGAACCAGGTCAGGTACTATGAACATGAACTGACGCGTATGTCCAGTGTTAATCTGGCCAGACTTAGAGTTGGCAATCACAACCTCAACAGCTGTCTTTTCGAGCGCCAGATGAATGACACAGCGGCTTGTGAATGTGGACACACCCCGGAAGACCCATCTCACTATTTCCTTAACTGCGAGAGATACGACAGACAGAGACGCGACGTGGTTGGACGCATCCCCTTGGAAGCATGGAACCTCAAGACCATTCTTCATGGGTCAGAAAGATACGATCACTCCCTTAACAAAGAGATATCCATGACGGTCCAGGCGTATATAACTTCATCGGCGAGATTCTAAGAACTTACAATCAATAATTATTATGTGGTATCTAGTAGAGGCTTTGGTCATATTATACTCAGCATTATTCGTTTATTAGCCAATTTCCTCTGTAATAATTCGATTTATGGTATACAATTATCTATAACATCTTCTAATGGACCGGGCCCAGTATAGTGCTTTGCACTTGCCCGAGTCCCATTGTCAATTTTACTTCAATTCCGATCTGTATATATAATGGCAATAAACCATTTCATATAAAAAATAAAAAAAAGTCATATTTCAGGGTTGTGTAGTTAACACCAACAGGGTTCAATCTGTGTCTCCAAGATAAACCACATGCTCCACTGCATGTGCCCCATTGACTCCACTCTTTTTCCGATGATGGCATTATTTTGAAAGCCGGTGGACTGTGTTTTTCTAAGACCGTCAGGTTGGGGATTTGTTTGGTAGGACGCACAGGGCTCACTGTCTTTACAGGTAGCACTGGGCTGCTAGTTTCTCCGGTAGCTGATAGATTTCATAATAAACAGTGATTTAAAGTGATTGTCATTACAATTTAAGTACGTAATGTTTGCAGTTTGAGGTCAAAATGTGGGATGGAAATAAATAGTCCAATAGTAAGATCAGCATTATTCGAAGAAAATTAATTTATTAAGGCCTTTAACTATTTGGGTGCTAAGTACAGGGACTAAAAGCGAAGGTTTCTTACCATTCTGTGTCTTTACACTGGCGGTGTATATAGCTATGAGAATTCTCACGGCGACAAAACAACGGAGGACTGGAAACCGACACACGGCCATGGTGGTTGTGTCGGCGTCAATCCGCTGTTTAACAATATTCAACGAAGCTATCAGTATCAGTGATACTAGGTATCAGAATATACGAGTTTCGGGATATTGACACTTGTAATAATTAGGGTTTTGCAGATCTGGCAAGCTCAATCGATACGATACGGCTGGACATCTCTGTAAAGCTGTGATTTGTGACCTTCAGTAACCAGTTAGTTACGGTACGTTCTTTTATTGACGTCATAGATTTTACTTACGTAACGACGTGACGTCAAAAACCTCATCGGTTATTAGTGCATTGAAAAGTTTACTATGTATTTTATATAGGCGTCATAAATAGCGATGTATGCTTATGCCCGGTAATGGATGAAACAAAAGCTTAATAAAAGTAAAATCTATATTTATTTCTAGTCGCAAGTGCTTTTTCTTCCTGAAAGTGAATCATATAGATGCCAATGAAGTCTTACCAAAGCTTTTTCTTCCTTGAATAGCCAATGCTCAGTGGTACTATATCATTCGATTTGCCCGATCTTATGTGCTAATATTATGTCATTACCCCACTATCGCTCGTAGAGTGGGTTTGCAGTCACACTTAAAGCAAACACGTGTTGGAGCTCAGAATGCACAACGAATTTATTAAAACACATCATGAATCTCTCCTTCTTCCCGTAGCTTGGCGGGTCATCTGGGGACTCGTGGGGAGGTCACAGGAAGTGACGCTCTGAAGAGATGCCAGACAAACCAAAGAAACGAAAAAAGTAACTTATGTACTACAAAATCGAAAAACTCTAGTATTAAATGAATACAAGGAAGTCGGTTGGGTGGTATAATAAAATAATAATAACGGTGAGAATCACCGCTGGTATGTAGCAGAGCAAAGTTCAGTAAGGAGCGGCCGTCTGGAGTGAACCCAAGGCGACTGTGGCACGCACGCATGTAAGGCTACCGAAGTGTTGGCCTTCTGAATAGCTCAGAAAGATGTGTGGATGCCTTCGGCGTGGCATGCGAGTCCATTTCCTGAGCGAATTCCTGGACCCACAAAGGGAGGAGCCTACCTCGCTACCAGGGGGCAATGACTCGCGCTGCCTCTCCCCTAAAGATAGCTCCCTAGGACCTAACAAATACCAGTAAGGCATGAGCATTGGCAATTCTAGAAAGAGAAAGCTTTGGTAAGACTTATTTGGGCTCTATATGAAAATAAAAATCACTACTTTAACTACTAATGATAACTTTTAAAAAATATTAAGTAGTGTAGAGGGAGTGTCCGAACATTGGTAAGAAGTAGTACGCATATACATCATGACAACATCGTTCCCACTGCACTCAGCCTTGTATAAGTAGTACTCCGTCACAACAAGACTTCTCTGACTTTTAAATACTTCAATACGAATATTTTACTGGAATTGAATAGGCCTATAAGACAACAATTGTGAGTGTAAATATATTACTTATATTTAGGATATGGAGTTAATGTCTGTCTCTCATACGGGAAATAATACCTATGTACATAGTTTCATCTGCTCTGCGTTGGTAAATGTATGACTGTTGTGTTTTCGTTCTACACTGAAAAAGATATATTTCTATAAAATATTCTCTAGACTATGTTATCATGCTACGGCATTTTATGATCCTTTAATAAAAAAAACACAGATGGCACTAGATAACTACTTAAATCCGATGGCACTGTGAAATTGATACCTCGCATGATAATTGTCTGTTATTTCCCCTAGTTGATTAACACATTGAAGACGAGTCAGCACAAGTTAATGATGGCCTCTGCTCACAGTTATCAAAACTTTATGATGAATTATGCATGCAGTTGGCACATGAAAGAACAGGTAGCTGCCCAGAAGGTCTACACCGGTGACCCATGGTCAGATTGGGCTAAAGGTAATTGATTCTTTAGGGATACATGGGTGGGTTAGGTTAAATTAGAAAGGGTCGCACCTTGTCATGCAATGGGGATATATACATGTACATGTGTACATGAACTATGGCTACTGTTGATGAATGTGATTAATGTGTCTAAACTCAGTGAATTAATCATTTTCTCCGTTTTCAGTTTACCTCTGGTATATTTTTCCTCGTAATATTGACCATAAATTAGATTGCATCTCAGTTATACATGTACTAAAATTGTTCAAGATTCACCTGAGACCCCTAAAAACTTGATAACCTGCACTTTCCCCATTTTTATCGTATTATACTGCCTTCTTGCGTTATTCAAAACCAATGAAAGGCATCCGTAATTATTATTAATTTGATCACACAATGGTAGTCCTGCCTCAAAGTCATCAAGTTACCTGAAAACCCCTGAAATATAAACAATTAAACAAAACCACACAGGGGAAACTTTATTAGGGACCTTGCCTCATATCAATTATAAACAGATCGGGGCTGGTAGAAAACTTGTTTTTCACTATATTGTGTCCCAGGTCTCCCACTATTGTTTGTAACTTGAATCAAATGTTCTTTATACATCACTTTAGTGGCCTGACATAGAAATCGGCAACACAAGAGGGTCGGTGGGAGTAGGGTTTCAAATCATCACCACCCTTAAAAGTGGTTTCTCTTTGCCCTGTCAGCGCACAAGACAAGCAGGGAGTGAGGTCGGAGGTGAGGGTAATGATAGTGTCTATCTATTCTCCTTGTGCATGTTTCTGTTACTAATGTTTTTTCAGTGAAGCCGCTGTGCTGGAGACAGTGGTGTGCTTGTCTTCTTTGAACAGTTGTTGTCATCATGTGCATATGCATTGTACTAGTATATATCTATCCCAGGAAAAATCCAGGGATTACGAATGGTGTTCTAACTTGTCATTCAGTTTGGGTGGAAGCAAGGTTCTTTTCATTATCACTGATTGCTTAAAAGTGATAACGATACGAAAAAGTTGAATAAAAAATATATGTCATTACATCAGCATAAAAGCTATTTGTTTCGCATTGGCAGCTTTAATGCAAATTGATTGTAATGAACGTTATATATATATCTGTGAAAATGAGCCTCTCCCACGAGGTGGGAAAGAAGTCTCTTTTAGCGGTGACTTCAATGCTCTAATGCTTCACCTCACTTGCACTTGTCAGCAGTCAGTTGCAGTTTTGTCAAGGAAGAAGTAACTGTAACCCATCCTTCTTTCACCATTATTTGCTGTCCAGTTCTATATGATATCAAAATACCCCGGTCAAATATGCACGGTTGCCGTAAACACATTCAGTTTGTGAAGGCATGTGTTTTATCTTTCTTGACAATGCCATTGACACGCATATGATATATTTGTCAAGAAAGTGAATAACTATTTGTTGAAAAGGTCTGTGGATACATGAAGGTTTATAATGCGCTTGATGTGAGGCAGATGCTTCTTTATCATGCTATGTTCCGAAATGTTGAAAGTCAATTGTGGACGCCACCACTAAAGCATTATGTACTTTGAATGGAGGCACATTGTGGAACAAGCAAATCTGGTGATAAGTTGGTGATAGCCTTATCATAAAGTGTGATCAGAGAATATAATTTCAAGTTTGAAATAACTACAAGTATAGGATATTAACCTTTCAGGTCAAGTCACACACCATTAAAAGCACATTACTACATGTAGGAGCTTGACTGATATAAAAGGATGTGAATCTCGGCCAAGAAAAACCGTTTTACTATTTATAGACAGTGAGCATACCGGTTTTTTTAAAAGGTGGTAAAATTCATCAATACTAAAACACACATGTACACTTTAATTGGAAGTATTGCTTATCATGCTATTGTGGTGTGTGTTTTATTTATAAATTCGTTGGCTTGGTCTTCATATCATGTGGCATCTTTTGATCCTAAGCGTTGGTTTATAATGGGCTTAGTCTAGTTTGGAACCTCAGAGGGGTTTGCAAATCCTCATCAAACTTTGGTGAGCAGGTGAAGGGCGTCTAATAAATCATAGGGTAGGAGGATGTGAGAACTGCAGGGAAACTCTCAAGATTCAGTGTGTTTTTGGCACCTCTTTGCCCTGACATCGTGATAAGGAATCGCACCGTGAGTGTCGAACACTTCAACTAAACCGACATATGTGTGTGCACCAATTAAGATAAAACAATTTCAGTGTCTGTCAAAGGACGTTACCAGGTGTCTATTGTAATAAAATTATATATGGCATGTCCTGCGCAATGGGAAAGACAAATTGATGCCTAAATTATCATATTTCAACAAAAGAGACGGGTTTGGTGGGATGTAGCTGGGAGGGGAGAAACCGTCACGCAATGCAGCACCCTGCCGATACTCTTGACACCGTTTTTGCTTCCCCATCTTTGCTGGACACCATACCCCACGTGGATAAATATCTGCTCGCCCTCCGGCACCATTATACCCTCACCTAACATCACAATTCACACTCACAATTAGCGGATATATCAATAATTTTCATCGGGGAAGGACAACGGCAGTCCGGGTGGAGAACGGACACAGATGGTAAGTGAAAAGGATGTCAAGATTTTGTCTATACGCAAAAGTCGTCTGCTGTTTAGGTAATTATGTTAGCCGAGTGTGGAAGTATAATGTCACCCCCGTGGGGTTAGCGTGTGTCAAGGTTGGGGCGGTCTGTGTGAGCCCCCATATCTAGTAGCTGTTGCCCGTGCCCTATCATGATGATCTGTGGCAAAGCTATCTCGGACTTTGTGTCGTCTTGCACCTGTTCCGATTAATTCTCATTCACAGTAATCGCCCCCATTTCCAATTCTCACAAGTGGATTAAGGTAAAAGTACATTATTTGGCAACAGTTTACGCTGTGTGTTTGATCTGCTTAATTGAATTAGTTTTCGGAGTAGGCCATTATACAATTTGTGACTACACAGGTACGCCGCCTCTTCTTTATAAACCACCGTCTTTGCATTGTGTGTAATACTGATGGGAGACTTCAATGCACAACGCCCTGTCTCATTAATTATTGTATTGTGAACCTGATATGCATATCACCTCATCTTTGTAATAATGAGCTACGACCCCGGCTTGGTGGCCTCGCCAATGTTTAGGTCAGAACGTCAATGCCGTGTTTTACCTTACAGAATTAATGGCTTGTAATTGCGGATTCACCCTATAATTATATCACAATTTAGTCACCCTCCGCTAGTATTGGTGAAATAATGTCTCCAGATCGGAGGATATCAGTTGATATCTCCAAATGAGGTTTTATGTTGGCTATTGTGTTTGAGATGAGGTTGTGGTGGAGCCCTTCCACTAGCTGTGGCCAGAATTCTACGGTATAGCACCTCTGGTAAATTGGTTATATTGTCACCATTTACAACAAAACTGATCAAAGGCTGCTTCCTATATAGGTGTATTATATCTCCTCACCGTTCGGTCATGCCTTCCTGCCGACTGTAAACAGTACTCGGTCACTTCAACTTCAACAAACCGGTCATTTGCCGTCGGTTTCAAATGGTGCGTTTGACAAATGGTTTATCTGGTATTAATTTTGGTAAAATTTGCTTTGTGCCTTTTCTCTGTCAAGGTCACCAGGGTTCAGGGTAAAAGTTTTTGGTTGGGGCTGTCTGTGTCTGTGTGTGTGGTTCAGTTGTTCAATGGCCATGAGGCTTTAAGGACACTGCTTCCTCAACTAAACTATGATGATATCAGAGATTCTGAGGTGAGTGCGTATACATTTCTTATTCATATAAAGAATAATATGACCTAAAAGTGTTAATGACAAATTTATCTCCAGTAATTGTATTGTCATATCAGGTGTATAGCCATTGACCAAGAAATAGTGGGCATTTAATTTCCCCTTTACTCCCGTATGAAGCTAATCAACCATCCATAGTGGACACGTGTGAAATCTTTACCTATTGACATTATCGTGATGAATTACACTAATTTGATTTTAACAGAGCAGATGCGGTTTTACCCGAGTTCATCAGCAGTAGCTATTCACCCTGTTGAAAATTTTAGTCTCACTTCAGGTGTTTTAATCTAATTATGACATTATTGCCCTTTCCACCAGAAACGCTTTTTAATACAACTGCGCAGCAGCTATTGTTGACCAGACTATGGCCAGTTTTTCTGGACTTACAACTGTTCACCACAGTGCCACATTAATCACTCGAAGCTATGTTTAACATGTCAAGAAATGAATAATATCAAAAGGAGGTATAATCGATGATGATTCGGTCCAGCACACTCACTGGACATCTGCTATTGTTGTGGAGTTCAACATAATTATTGGAAATATTTGTGGGAGGACAGAAGCTCGTGTTAGTACATAGTCATTAACGGGGACTTGGTGTCCCTTGTGTCGACTCTCCTCCCTTTACGACTCCATATGGTACTACAGGATGGCAGAGGTGTAACAATACAGCTCTGACTGTGTATTTGTTTGGGTGGCTGCCGTAATAGATGACAAATAAAGTGAAGGCTATTAGTTTGATTTTAACATGTATCCACAAGGTTCTGTTTGTAATCTAATCTGGCTACCTCTGATTAACAGGTTAATGTCGATATCTCAGCTGCACACCTGGGGGTTTTAAAAACTTCAATCCCTTTGATTTTACTCACGTTTACCAAAAACTTGTAAACCGATTAGAAACTTGTTTTAAATGTTGTTTTGCTCTTTATGTGGATACAGGTTGAAACACGCCAATTAGTATTAAATTTATTGAAGCTGACATTACTGTAACTCCTGGAGCTTTACACAGCAATAACGGGAGCAGATGGAAACTATTGAGCAGTTGTGATCGAATCTATAGCGATGGTCAGATAGTATTGCTGGTCAATCCCACGTTTAGCCACACCCCATGCCTCCACCCTTTGTTGCATTGTAATCGGACGATGGGCGTAAAAATCTATTGTTAATTAGTATCACTTTCTAACTCTATCAAATCCTCACTCAACACTCTAAGTGGTGAGGAAAGTTGTGGCCAATTTCCGCTACTTTCGCTCATCCATTTTTAGAAGCTGATAGCTTTTCTCACCCACGACTCTCCAACTCAGTACCACTAAGCTGATACAATGGAATCATTAATTGAAATTATAGCGATTCAGGTGGAAAATTTACATCATTCTGGCTACTGGCGTGTGCCGTACTGATTTAGGATTAAGCTTAATCAGGTATGTGATTAGTGTTGCTTCTCACAGGCAGATTATTCAGATTTAATGCTCGGTTGTGTAGATGAATGGCGTCTTCCTAGTAGTGATGAAATCATGCGTGACTTTGGGCAAGTTACTAGATACTATTCGTCATCTAGTTATTTCAATTGTGTGTCAGTTTTTGAGAATGGAGTTGGTTATCTAGTTTCATCGCAAATAGGCCTAGTAGATGTTCAATCATTTTGCCTCCAAGTAATGAATACCTTCTTATTAAATTTATGACAGATGAGGAGCAGTTATTGAAATTACATATTCGAAACGAGAACGAACTTCAATTACCTATTGTGTCACGTAGAAAGTGACTCAGTGAGATTTCAGTGATATGTTATTTCAGGAGACTTCACGGATTCTACTTTGTTGTGGTCACTTCAAGTATGATCATAAGCAGATTTATATTAACTACAGGCCTTATCCAGGTACACGTTAGAATATGTCCTTTTGGCAAGACTTCCCTGAAATCAACTCCTTTCCTGATTAGTGGCATCTGTTCATGATTTACATCACTGCCTGTTAATAATAGAATTCATCTTTGACTTTTCACATGGTTTCTTTTCATCGATGAAAACTATCAACGCCTTGATGAGACGGTGGACTATCATTTTCCAGCCATATTCATGCCAAAATTGAAGTTTGCATGACTAACGCAGGATGCACTTTGACTCCCTTGGGTGACAATATGCCCTTGTAATAGTCCTTACAGCTTCTAATTGTACTGGAAACTTCGGCTAACACGCAAACCGAGTATCAATCTTGTTGGGTAGCAAGGTGAGGTGGGAGATTAAGACAGAATGCCCACTGCTTTAGTGTGTTTTATAACTGTCAAATGTGTTTCTCATACCTTCAGTTTTGATGGTACACCTTTAACAAATAAATATTTCACAACAGCCATTGGCTGAGAGTCAGGTCAATTGTCTATTGTCACTCGGTCATGCACCGTACATAGAAACAATGCGAATATTGGCCATCAGCTATTGGCATAATTATTGCTTTCACATTGACGTTGATGATTTTACTAGACAGTTACATTTCTAATTGATTCATTTAATTAATCAACAGACGGTCATGCACATGTATTGGAAACAGCTGTCAACAGAGCCATCAAGTTTTCTTTTCAGTCACTTGATGGGGTTTTACAGGGTTAGGATGATACGTGTGACTGATATGCAGTATCCTACATTGATAATTTATTGTTTATGATGCATACCTTTACCCCGCACAGGAATTCACCTGACAGGCCACTTTGAACACCGATTAACTCAGGTTAATCCATCACCAGTGGTGATGAGCCTCGGAATTAATTCAGTGCTAATCCAGAATAAATGTTCATAACATTACATAACGGTTAATGGGAAAACTAGTCTAGCCCAGGGGAAATTTCTGCTTAGATGTTTGCGAATCAATAATTACAGGGATCAGAGACAAAGATCAATTTGTGGCAATTATATTTATGAAAGGATGTACGGCAGCCTATTCTCTAATTCCATTATTTCATCGCAAATAAGAGGGCATTCAAGTTTATTTGCCAGCTTTTCAAACAGGTTGTGTGGCCTTGCCGAACCTTGTTTGTCATCATTGGTTAGTTGTGTAATATTTCCTCAGGTTGTGTTGGAATGGGGTGGAATTTCTCCATACACGAGACAATGCATCGACTAAATTAAATTTGCAACGTGTAAACATAATTAGTGGTTAACGTTTACGTGAATCATTAGGTAACAATCATTAGTACTTTCAAAACCTGAATAGCATGAAAATAGGTCTACTAACTCTAATATACCCACTAGAACGTATTGTACTAATTAGGGCAAGTGAAACACGAACAACAGACACAATGGCATGGGAGGCCTACTGGTGTCATGCTTACATTTCAAGGTTAGCTTGTACTTCAATATACATGTTCAAGCAGTATATTAATCTTAATAAATTAAGCAATGCCCTATGCTCAGGGGGGAAACAGCATGGAGAGGATGCTGGTAATTTACACATACTTTGAAATTGTTTATGTTTGAAAGTGCAAGGGAAGTGACTCTGCAGGCAAATCTGATCAGTCGACCAAGGCAGGTAGCATTTACAAAGTCCAGATAAGGCCATGCTCAATTGGAAACATTATTGTGCATACATATGTATAGCTACTGGTAATTTCTGATTTCTGATGTCTTTTAATTCACACCTGGCCTCAGAACGGAAACCAGATTTAGCAATTATGCGTCTCAATCAGGCTTATTAGCACTTCATCAAAGTGAATCACCCTACTGAGACTTCCTCGCATGTCACGGCATTCATTTTTTGCTCATAAAATCAGGATTTAGCCATGAATAAATAGATGCGTGGCGGTTTAATAGGCTGAGCGCATTGCTGGTCACACTCGTGATTCGGCTGAGGCCAGAACTAATTATTGTTTAACAAACTAAACCTGAAACTTTTGTGGGAGAATGCGTGTCCCATTCAGGAAAAAAGCTCTTTCTTATAATAGGACAGAAAAGGGGAAGAGAGTTCATGTGGATTTTGCAATTAAAGATCGTCATCAAATAAACATTGTGACTTCTGCTTTGAAAGTTAACCACTATGTCCAAAGTCACTTAGCCCCCACTAAGACAAATATACAGGGCGATCTACTTTAAAATGGATTCATTAAATCCTCCTTTGAAACATTTTCGGAAGATCAGACAGCGCAGCCCTAAGGGCTACATCACTTGATCACTATTCTTTCCACTTCATAAAGCTCCAGATTGAGTTTCAGATCAGTTCTCAAACACCGCAGGTCAAAAGACCACCGAATCAGAAGTTAGGCGATCAAACAGATGAGTATTCACGTGGAGAGCATAAAGCTAAGGTGACTGGCTTTGCACATATAGTGTGCTTGCTATACCCTAGGTGGCTATTTTAGGCTGGCACAAGCATGAAGAGAGGTCTTCAGGAGGTGAGAGAGTCTTGACTGTATAACGGGATGTTTTCATAGCCCCTTGTCGGATTCACTTGTAAGTAGATCTTGTTAAGTTAGTATATTTTACAGATTGTGTTTGGCTCTAGGGATGCACTTGTAAACTTTGAAAGTTTTTTGCGCTGGAGTATAGTTTTCGATCTGTTTTTGTTGAAAGTCCATGTGCGTCTAGATGTAGTATGTTGTAGATCTTTGCCTGTCTGAACCTTGTGTCATCAACAAATATTAAATCCATATATCCACCAATACAAGAATCGGATTTAGTGTGGTCAATTGTAGAATAACAGCGTATAGTGATATACCACCACAACATATGTTTGTACGGGACAATCCTTCTCATGGCAATGTGATTTCATTTTCCAAGTCCACAACATCATTGTGCCTCTCTATTGTATCAATATTTGATATTGATTTTTCGCAGATTTGGAAACAATTTGTGGAAAGTGATACGTGTTAGGTTGTATGGTCAGCGTAATGAAAAAACACTATGATCTAAACCAGAGTAACCTAAATCAACATGGGTTGATATTTTTGAAAAAACATTGGCAAAAATCACCGGAACGCCTTGGAATACAGCATTATGTATATATATTGGCCCTAAATGATAAGCTGGTTTCCACGGATGGAATAGTGCCCATAGTATTGCTAGAAGGCTTAGAAGCATAATATACATACACACATGGAAGTACCCACTTAGCTTAAGTTCTAAAAGACGTTTTAAGACAACCTCTTAGTACCGCAGGAATCTACCATTTCACCTAATGGAAAGCGGTGGATTTTCTGTACTTACTCATAATTGAAGTGCATTGAAAAGTCAAAGAATTAACTTCAACTCCCCCCATCACCCATGTGCTCCTGCTGCGTCACAAATTGAAAGTGCGCTCCACATCACAGCACCGCCAATCAACTGCTGAGACAGTGCACATCTCTCTTTGCCCTGTCGTCTGCTCTGATATTTTCTTCCCACTTTTAAAAGTACTGCACTTATATATGAATGCGTGTGCCTGTAAATAGTTTAGACCACCCTCCATGTACTTCAAGTTTGAAGTACCTTTTCATATTTAGTAGTCCTGTCTACTTGGGCAGTCATCCCTGTAGTCCCTGTCAAAAATCCAGTTGAATATATGAGTTGGTTATATTAGACCAATGTGTCCGGAGTTATCTGGAATATGTAACCAGATTATCTTCAAAGGATAAAACGCTCAGAGACAAACTGTTGTGTCTCAAAGTAAATCGGCTCGGACAGGGCCAACAGGACTTGAGAGAGCTGATATGGGATTTCATGGCCTGCGGCAAAACTAGCAACAAGCTCATGGTTCAATTTGTTCATGCCTCTTAAATGGTCACTCCAAACGACTGACTCCAATTTGAAGGCCTAAAGTTGTTTGCCGAGTTTCACGTATATCTTTGCATTGTCCGAAGAATGTGGTATGTCAAATATCTATTTGCCAGCAGCTTGAGATGACAGATGTTATATACCTCAGTGCGCGTGGCCTTAGAAAAGCTGCCTTTCATGTTTGATAACATCTTGATCCATGTTCACCTGGAAAGTCTTTCTCCATATAACCAAACCTTTGATTAGATTACAATAGAGTTGAGGTCTGGTAAATGTTTTTTTGATAGACCTGTTTTGGGTGGCCTGCACAGCACAGTACCCGCATCCCCCCAATACACAACCACACACATCTTCACACACACCCCATACCACAGCCTACAATCAAACTAAACTCCTGTCAATCATAAAACCCACAGGGCCTGCCCAAGGTATTATAACTGCAACGGCTATTAGGTTAGTCGGTGTTAAAACTGAACTTAGTGTGTGTGTGATATGACAGTTGGATAAGTTAGTGGCTAACATGATTGTGGTAAGGAGAGTAGGTGACCGGGTGGTATGTGTATTGTAGTGGGCAGGTGGGGTACATAAGCTTCCCCATCACTCACCTGGTTGCCCAGCCAATGTGGAATTGTACACCGGTAATGAGCTGTATAAAACACATGTTCCTGGCATGGTATAGCGCCAGATCACCCTGGATATGAAGGTTAAAGAAACAGTAGGATGCGTTTGGCAGGTCAGCGCTAGTGGAATTGACAAGGTGATGGCGTTTACCTAGGACAGGTCAGCAGTGGTGTGTTGTGTCGGCGAAGCTGCAGCTGATTACTGTTTGTCGTCGTTACAAATTACATCTGACAGATTGCTTGATTGAGTTCAATATGATAAGAGCCGTTTGCTAGAACTTTCACTCCACGTGGGTGCTGTGGATTGGCCGTGTATGTCGGGACCAATTTATCCAATAGATTTTTATAAACCATGCCTAAGCTGAGTAAATATAATTTTTAGTGGGTGTTTTAATGTTACGTGGCAAGCAAATACACTTTAAGTGGATTGCAAATTGTAGACATACAGTTATCTTAACAGGAATATACTACATGTAATTCTTTATCACTCCATGTGTTATAAGGGGCTGGTCCCCACTGGACCCCTGTCAGATGCAACCATGAACCACCAAGGGACACATTAATTGCTGGTGAGGATGTTTATAACAAATGCCAGGCAGAACGTTTAATTGACACCACAATTAATCTGTGGTGCTGTGTGATAAGCACAGTTAAAGTATGAGCAACGTTCGGTCTGGATTGAATACATATTCTGGTGTAATAGACCTGTACAATTCTAAAGCCTGTCTGACAAGGTGCTTATGATTCGCATCTGGGAAACGGATTTAATTCCATTCTATTCCCAATAGTAATGACAAGTTTTCTTTATAGATAACACTCCTAATTGGTCAATCTGATTTGGATAGAAATTCAAGTCATGTCAGTATATATTTTTAAGTCCCTTAGTGGCGCACATAATGGAGGCATGTTGTATTTAACCTAATTGGCAATTAGCAAATTTGAGTTGGTCGCAAAATGATACTAGACAACTTCACCTGAATTGAGAACTGACGTGGTCACAATTTACACAGTAACTCGATATAGAAAGTAAAATTCAACTTATCACTCCATCAGAACAGTAACACGCTAGCGACCGCCCCGTGGAATTGTCCATGTGTCAGAAACTTCAATATTGTTTCAAGCCACGAAACAATTAAATACTAGTGACAATGGAATTTCACATTTAGCTGTGGACAAACTGCAGTGTCGAGAGCGTTATAGCTGTTAATGCCGAGTAAATGGACACTTCAGACTATTCAGTGCGGTACTTGTTCAGGTATTCCGGCGATAAAAAGACCGTATGAATGAAGTGTTAGCCAATGGTAAACTCGGCGTTGAATTGATGAAACACTGCAAAGCATTTAATGAAGTGAACATGGGATATACGGCTAAGTATTCCGGCTGGAAACTTTCACTGTCTCTTTTCAGCACTGATTAATTATGTCATTGAAATTAGTTTTAGTTTCTTTCGGGTCAATATTGATTATTTACCGATCAAACAGTGTACTTAATTAAAGTTGGACTTCCGTGGGCGATTGTTTATTCGCAAAACCGTGGTCTCTTTAATGTAAGGAAGGAAACATGAGAGATGAGAGTAAAAGGGCTGAGGTTTTGGGGGGATAGATTAATAAGTAGTCTGTATACATGTCGATTTATTAGATGACAGTGGTGTATACAGAGACAGTGGACCAGTCTACTAAAGGTTACGCACACACAGCGTCTGGATTAAAATTATTGAACCGGCAGAGGAAGGTGGCTCCGGTTTTCATAATGTTAAAAGGTGAACAAACATTACTTTCTATCAAAGCTTATACCGGGGACATTAATTCATATTGTTCGCTACTATTACAAACGGCACCACCGTCGCTGTTTGTTGTTACGGTGTGACATTTAAGTAGGGGTTTGTCTCATTTCATAAATACATGTCCCTAAAATGGCGGACGTGATGTCATGTATGGGAAAGTCCCTAAATTCGTAACCATTAGCCAATTGTTATGTGTCACAAATTCTCCTCTGTACCAAATCCGTAGTTTGAATTTGTAGCAGTTTGTCATGAACACGTTGTTTACCTATGTACCCCCCTCGGAGGTGTTTACCTATGTACCCCCCTCGGAGGTGCCCAATGTTGTCAGGGACTGTGCTGTGGCGATACATGCGGTGACATTTCCCCGGAGACACTCCACGGGACAAGACCCCACTGTCTAACATTGTTTTAGGAAGGATTTCACTGTTTTCTTGCGAGGATTTACCCCGGCCGTGCCGTATTTACCTGTGTCACCAGCCACGCCGATGAAATGCTGAGATATTGGGCGACATGCGCCCACCGAGATCTGCCTCCTTTGGCCGCCTGATATCATTGTCTGCCTCACCCGTCATGGGTCACCTCATCCCTTTTCGGCACAACTCTCCACACACATTAAAATTAATTAATTTTCTTCTGTACTCCAGGGGGAAGACAGATTCGCTCTGGCGCCAGGGCTGAACAGATCTTGGGTGTTTTGAAGGGGAACCCTTGTGATTTGGATTTGGATATATGCTTCATGTCGGCAGCTCGTTGCCATATTGACGTGTCATAGCCTAGAGTTTGATGACACCGATGACCAAAACAAGTGGAGGTGCTTTAAACACAGTAAGTACTATTTATGTGTGATTCATGTGTATGTTTCTTGTCACCCTGTTTCGATGGAATGTGAATATTGTACGTAATCGTGTGAAAGTTGTGCAACATTGCTTGCCAAATTTTAACTGGCTGTCAGTGCGTTTTTATTGATTATTTTCTGCTTGTCCGTTCCCAACTTGGTGATTTTGATCAACACACAAAAGACCAATCTATTTAATTACAAGCATAGATGATTTCAATGTTGCTCGTAGATTTTTAATGCTACCAGCATCAAAAGTTCATGACTGGCGTTCAACCTCCAGCTCTGGTTGGCATTTATCAGTAATTTATTTTCCTCCCGGGATTATTGATAGAATCTCAGCAAGTGTTACCGGTTAATTACTGGCAAGATTAATCGAAAATTGATAGGAGTGGGTCAGGCGTCCCACTTTCATCCACAAGCCCTGCAATTTATACCTACTCAGGTCTTAAATCAACTGCCCTCAGGATATTTGCGTTTTCATTTAAGCTTTCAGTTTCTTCACTTTTATGTTTCTATCCGGAGGGCTCAAACATCATGCTTGCTATCTCGTGTGCATGTTTCGGCGTTGTACCTCAGTTTTGCTATGTCATTTTTGAGATTTTTAGGCCAGATAGGATTGGGAAATGAAAAACGTGGTGAATGAAGACTGTTGGATATGTAGATATGACTACATGGGTGTGTGGCCCATGTG
>CAXAKH010000025.1:0-44070 GCA_963969325.1 Lycopodina hypogea | reverse complement strand
TGAAACAGACTCACTCTCTGCAACCTCTTCAAAATTTGTTGATGGTGGAACAATATTACTTGTCTAAAGCAGTTGGCAATTGTAGATGATGAAACTAAATGTAAAGAATTTCTTGCCATTTGAAGACCATCAAGTATAGTAATCTTGAAATCAGCTGATGTAGCTCCACTATCGATACTTCGAAGTAAGCGTTTGACCATGCTCTTTCTGTAATATGTTTTAAGTGTTTTTATTATTCCCTGGCCACAGGGCTGCATCTCACTTGTGGTGTTGGGTGGGAGAAAAATCAGCTCAATACAGTCAAGGCCAGACACATGTGGATGGGCACTACAATTGTCCACAAACAAAGCCTTCTTACGTGTTCCTCTTGAATGTTTCGAGTCCCTCTTCCTCAACCAGAATTAAAAAATTGAGGCAGTCATCCAAGAATTATTGTTGGCTTTATAGTCAACAGGAAGAGTTGGATTCCTGGAAAGCACCTGGGTATTGAACTTCACTATTGCCAGAAGTGGAAGCTTCTCAGTGCCTGTCATATTGGCACAAACATGTAGAGTTATCTTTCCTTTCTCTTCTTCCCTTCAGTACATGTTTCTTCAGAAACAGCACAAATCTTGTCTGGTAGCAAATGGCAGTAAAGTTCAGTCTCTGCATCATTAAAAACATCACTGGGATCATATTGTTGGAGCAAAGGGAATAGGGTATTCCCTTTCCACTCTCTGCACACTGCTTGATCCACAGCACTGTTCTCACCACATATACTAAGGTACTTAATGTTGTGACAAACTTTTCACCATGACAGTCAGCCATTGGAACATGTCCACTCACTAGACCCCTAATCTTTACTTAGTTCTTCAGCCTTACTCCGTACCACTTCTCCACTAATGGGTACTGACTGAGCTCTAGCTGCAGTGAAGCATTGGAACAGAGATTCATCTACATCTGTCCTTGTAGGGTCTTTGTGTCTAATTATTTTTGGAGCTACCTACAGTATGAATTGCCTTCAGGGTCTCTTTGTTCATGAGGATAGTACTCAAAGTACTTGGAGGGATTCTAAATTCAGTAGTAATATCTTTCTTCTTCTTGCCTGGGGGTAAGGTCTCCACTGCTTCCACAATCTGAAGCTTCCTCTTGATGGTAAGTGATTGATATTTAGACTTTTGCATGTTGTATTGCAAGGGGGGTCACCATATGAGGGAAAAGGAGGTTCTTGTTACAGCTGAATGCCAACCAAAAAAGGGAAAAAAAAGAAAAATGATTCACCTGCTTTCTATGAAGCTAATTCTCAGTTTTTCTAGTGGGGGTATTCGGATGAACTCAGCTCCACAAGTTGCTGCACACACACAATGGGTTCTTTGGTTCTTTATGCCTGTGACATTTCATTGTCTGGGAAATCATAGTTACTTAGACCAGTGTGGTTATTTTTAGCTGCAGCTGGTAGATTATTGCAGCTAGAGATAGAACTGTAATAATTGCCTAGCTACAGTGGAATACCTTTAAACCAACATGGTAAAACAATAAAACCTCTTGAATTATAAACTACACTGCACCCACAGAACAAAATTAATAATAATAACTTTATTTGGAAAAAAAAAGAAGGTGCAACTGCAGCTTGCTCTGGTTCATCAGGAAATAGTGTCATGGTTAGTAAATAATAAAAAATACAGCTGCCATCTTACTTTTTCTTTGTTAATACTGTAAGCATATTGAGTTTAAATTGATACAACGTAAATGTCCATGGGGTGGGGGGATATTATCACATGAAAATATTTGTTTTCAGTGTCTGTGTGAAGATATTATCTACTGAATGGCTGCCAAATAGTTACATCTTCTTCCCAGGAGGAAGATGTTATTAACAAACCATATGTCAATTACATCAAGTGGCTGCCATTGTGTTAAGCTACATCTAAAAAATGGTCTGAACTGGAAACACTTGCCATGTCTCATCCTCTCTCTCTCTCTCTCTCTCTCTCTCTCTCTCTCTCTCTCTCTCTCTCTCTCTCTCTCTCTCTCTCTCTCTCTCTCTCTCTCTGATCTAGTGGCAATCAAGCTTGTCTTGAGTTCACCACATAGAAATGTCAACATCATCTGCATAATTACAGGTTGATGAGCAGCTGCCCCCACCTCTCCACCTGGTTCCTCTAAAGCCACCATACTGCTGACAACCATGTGATGGTCTAGGGGCAGCTGAATCACCAGCCACAAGCTGCTTTTGGGTTAATTTTGTTTGAGGTTAACATCAGGTCTCTCTCTCTCTCTATATATATATCAGAGAGTACTATAGTACTCTCTAAGTAGGGATGATCACCAAAAAAATGGTGGCCTATTGGCTAATACATCATGAAAGCTTCATTTTCTCTGCTATGGCTCAAACCTAGGCTATAAAACTCACCTGCAGTCCATATAAGCTGCAACACAAACTACCAAGATAATTTCTGTCCTCCAAATGAATAGCTAAGTCACCAAATGTTCTCCATCCTTCTTTTTATTATTTCTTTTCTTAATTTCCAGGGCTAGAACCTAGCTGGCTACAGCAAATCATGCAATAGTTATACTAACAGCTTACTATTACTTTGGACTAGGTCCAAGATCTCTTCATTTACTTCACCATGCTAACAAATTACTGAAGTATATCCCAGACTAATAGCTGTAGTGTTAAGTTGAAGCTGTCATTTTTACCACCAATTTGTCTATGAGAACAATTTAAAACAACTTCATTAGGAGGCTATGAATATCATTATATAAAATTATAAAGGGGGGTGTAGTCCCAACATTCAGATAAAGAAACTCCAGTGAGTCTCCCTATTACTACCACCACCAAAACTACACTTCCAAATCTTGAATGTACAGTCAAATTCTTTAGCTAAATTTGTAACAGCTAGCCATAGCATTGTTATAGCTAGCTAGCCAACTGTTACCTCTTTCTGCATTTGACAGTGACCTTTCTGAAGCTCTACACTGCTGACAGTGAGTCTCTCCCTCTCTGAAGCTCTACACTACCAACAGCAGCTTCTACTATTGCTACTGCTAGTACTACTACTAAAGCTACATTTAAAAAAAATCTGACAGTGTACAAAACTAAAGGAAACAAATGAAAGTAAAAAAAAAATTTTTCTTTGAAAATAAAACTGGTAAGTAAGGATGACATGTCAGCAAAAAGTGCAGAAACAAGAATTCTGTGTCAGTGCATGTTACAAAATTCCCTACCTCATTGATTCAACATTCTCACATAATGTGTAAGGTGTGATGCCGAAAGACTGCCACCTCTTCATTTTGCTCCTAGCTAGCTCGTGTACAATAATTATTCTTAGTTCACAGGAATTTTGCAACACAGACTGTCACACCGTCGTGTAGAATTCTAAAGTCAGAGGAATCAGTGAAGTACGGAATTTTGTAACATGTGTTGTCACAGAATTTTGTTTCTGCACTTTTTGCTGACATGTCATCCCTACTTATCAGTTTTATTTCAAAGAAATATTTTTTACTTTCACTTGTATATATAATATATATGTGAGGATATATCCACAGGGTTGCTACACCAGCCTTAGTTGGTGCGAATAAAGTGGTCTGGCCTGAGACTATGTTTACAGTGGGTTATGTGTTGTAATTAAATTAAAAAAAATTTTGTAGTTGAATTACATATTTAAGTAACTGAATCCTACAATAATTCATATCTCTGTCTGTCTGCCTGTCTGCCTGTCTGCCTGCCTGCCTGCCTGCCTGCCTGTCTCTCTGATATCTCCTCTCTGATGCCTAGACCAATTGTCCTGAATTTTTCAAGAGTTGCTCACAGGACCACTGGCTAGGGCATAGGTCCATTAAATGAAATGTCCTATTCATGAGTAACCACTAAGTTGTAATGGGCACCAATTCAAAGGGCATTTCTAGATGAAATTGTGTTCAGTAAATTAATCTTTTCTAGAGGAAGTTGTATGTACAAATTACAATTATCTGATTTATGATATTTACTTTAGAAATGGGGCAATGCCTCCCATACCCCTCCATCCACAGGATGGGTACTTTTCTACTTTTAATAAATTTCTAAAGTAATTAACTCAATAGTCATTATAGAATGGCCCATTTCTGATTACTAGCCTGTCCAAACACTGCAGGTTAAAGCAAGAAAAATCTTCATAAATGTATACATATCTTATGATGCTGAGGATATTATGGGTGTGAGGGCTACCCTAGTTTCAGCACACTGTTATTCTGATAAACAGAGTAACTTCCCTGCTCCCTAGTCTATGTACAATCTCTCTATTGCCAATACATTAAGGCTACCTCTCTGCTTTTCCTGCGTTATCCATCAAGTATTCAAGTATCATAAACTGAGCATATGGACTGTCTGTCTCAGTTACAAGAGGTTTTTCACAGGTAATTGCACAATCAGCTACCATGCAAAAATCATACAATGTTTCATAGGATAGAACTAAAACTGAGAACTGAGAAATAACTACCCACAGTTATCATTGTCCTTTTATAGTTTTACTGGCTGGTCCTCCTTCCTGGGGGGGGGGGGGGGGGGGGCTCTGCCTCAGTAGCTTATGCCAACAGGGGTGTTGCCCGGCCTTCCACATCATTATCAGGTTCGTTGTTAGAATAAACATTCCATATTCATAATGAAACTTACTTTAATAATCAATTCCTGTCTGTCCACATGTTTATCTTGTGGGAGGTTTATATCCGCTGGTGATTACATTCTCATAATCATCCTCTCTTTGATTTTTCTCTGTGTTATCGGTTGCTCTCAGGGCCATTGCAGCCAGCTCTACCTCTTCAGGCAGGGAAGGCAGAGTCGCTGGGGTTGTTACATGCTCTTCTCCCAGTGGCTCTGACAGAAAGTGATAAGTTGGAGTACAAAAAAAGGGTCACAACTTCTGATTAATAACACATCCAGGCCTGGACTACACAGTGCCAAGCCTAATAAGACTGACAAAGAAGATAAAGGTAAATAATAATTGACCATACCAATTCAAAAGTGTTGTTGACTCTTTACAAAATGCTTATTTGTAAATGAAATTACTTATTATGATAATTTGTTCAAATAAATTTATTTTATCTATTTATTTATTTAATTATAATAAAGTTCAGAAAACTTCATGTAATCGATATAATTCCATGAACACATGAGGAAATAGTCCGTGCTAAAGGTTTGCAATCCTGATCAAGACAAAAGAAAATCATATATGTAAAAATCCAGAGTGAACCCCCATAGAGCTATTGTCACCTATTTTAATGTGCCTCAACCCAGTGTAATATTGGTCTAGTGTGTTTCCTAATAGAGTTATTGTGAACCTACTATCCTTGCCTCAACCAAGTGTGATGTTAGTCTAGTGTATGTTTCCATAGAGTTATTATCAACATACTTCAACCTGCCTCAACCCATTCTTAGGTTTATCCAGTGTGTGTCCACATAGAATTACTTTCAACTGAATTCATCATGCCCCAACCCAGTGTGATGTTGGTCCAGGGTGTCAACATGGAGCTATTGTCAACCTACTTCAATCTGCCCTAATCCAGTGTGATGTTTTTCCAGTACACGTCCCCATAGATCTATTGCTGACACACTTCAAACTGTCTCAACCCAGTGTGATGTTGATCCAGTGTGGTTCCCTGTAAAGTAATTTCCTATTCCATATGGATTAATTAAAATTATGTGAAGTCATACAAATTTTTATTAGATAGGGAGGCTTATACCTTCTTGATATTTTTTATCTGTAAATGTTGGATTTTATAAAATAAGGTGATGCAGTTGTATCCATTTAACAGAGAAATATTTTTAATACCTTTTTTGTGTTTCTTATAGCAGAGGTCATAGGTGAGAGTACAGAGGAGAGCAAGGAAAAAGAACTTAGAGAAGAAGTAAAGCAAAGAGAGAGAGGAGACTCCATGAAGAAGAAAGGCAAAGAGAAGAAGAAAAATACAGAGAAGAGGAAACACGTGAAATTGAGGAGAGATGCAAATTGGAGGAACGGCAAAGGGAAGAAGAAAGGTGCAGGGAAGAGAAGAGACTACAAAAAGGGGCTGAGATTGCTTAACTTCTAGAGGAGGAAAAGAAAAAAGCCTAAAAAATAGTGGAACTTCTAAACCTATTGGAAGAATTGAAAGCCTCCAGACTTGCTCTTCAGAAGAAGCGAAAAAATGATATGGAGGATACTAGAAAAGAACAGTAGGAGGTGAGGACCAGAATCAGAAAGCAGGAAGAGAAGTCTGCTGAGAGAATGCGAGAATGAGGCTGCACAGGAGAAACTGGATATGGAGTTCTTTACCAAACAAGAAGAAATGGCGGAGCAATGAAACGAACTGCCGCAAGCTGAAATGTGCAATAAACTGAATACTTCTTGACTTCAACTAGTGCTAATGGCCCATGCATGAGAAAGTTAATGGGTGTTATTCTTGGAGCAGTGGGGCCATCTTGCTTGTTGCGGTGTAAAGAATAAACAGGGAGCTGTGTTTCCCTGTCTGTCCTGCAACAGACACTCTAAAATCTGTTATTTGGGGCTGATGTTCTTTGTCTAGTGGGAGAAACTTTCTCTGCAATCTTAGCAAGTGATATGTTTCATTCTTCCCTGCCACTTGGTTGGGTTCTTGGTTTCGGCTGGAGGAAAAATGTTGACAGGTGCTTGTACTTTGTTATCTGTTGGAGCCAAGTGAGAGACAGTTAGTACTTAAACATTCACTTATTAAGACTTACATTTGTGCACACAAACACACAAACACACAAATAAGCCAGCACAAACACACACACACTTCTTTCTGATCTTGTGATCTTCAAGTGTGTGTGACATTAATCCAGTGTGAGAATTAATATCCAAAAAATTGACAGAAGTCAATCAACTTGACTACACTCAATGAACATAACTGAACATATTGAACTTGATTTAACTAAACAAACTTAACAAAACACTATGAACTCTGAATAAACTCATTGAACTCAGAAAAAACTCAATGAAATTGACTGAATTTAATAAATTTTGACTAAACTCAATGATCTTGAATGAACCCAATAAACTTGACTGAATTCAGTGAACTTGATTAAACTCAATGAACTTGAGTGAACTGAAAGAACTACATTGAACTAAATGAACTCAGACTAAACTATAAACTTGACTGAACTCAAATACAATCTGACTAAGCTCAATGACTAAACTCGATCAATTTGACTGAACTCAATAAACTTGAATAAGTGCAATGAACTTGATAAACTCAATGAACTTAATCTGAAATCAATGAACTTGACAAAAATCAATGAACTTGAATCAACTCAATGATCTTGACAGAACTCAATGAACTTAAAAAAAAACTCAATGAACTTAATTGAGCGAAAGGAACATAACTGAACTTTATGAATTTGATTGACATAATGAACTTAACTAAACTCAACAAACTCAACTAAACTCTATGAACTAGACTAAACTTAATGTAATTAAATGACCTACATGAATTTGAACTAAACTCAATGAACTTGAAATAACTCAATGAACTTGACTGAACTCAATACACTTAGGATTACATCCATGAACTTTAGTAAACTCAATGAACTCGACTATACTCAATAAACCTGATTAAACCCAATGAACTTACGCTGAATTCAATGAACTTGACTAAACTGAACAAACTTGAATATCTCAATATATTTAACTGAACTCCAAGAACTAGACTAAACTCAATGAACTTGGTTGGACTCAATGAACTTGACTACACTCAATGAAATTAACTGAACCAATAAAAATAACTGAACTTCATTAACTTGTGTAAACATAATAAAGTTGAATAAACTCAATAAACTCGACCAAACTCAATGAATTTTGACTAAACTCAATAACATGACTAAACTTGATGAACTTGACTAAACCCAGTGAACTCGACTGAACCCAATGAACTTTGAACAAACCCAATGAACTTGACTGAACCCAATGAACTTGACTGAACTCATTGAACTAGACTAAACTCTATGAATTTGACTGAGCTCAGTGAACTTGACTGAACACAACCAACTTAGCCTAAAGTCAATGAACTTGATGAAATTCCATGAACTTGACAGAACTCAATGAACTTGACTGCACTCAAGGAACTAGAATGAACTCATGAGCTTGACTAAACTCTATCAACTTCAACTAAACTCAATGAACTTGACTAAACTCAATAAACTTGACTAAATTCAAAGAACTTGACTGAAATCAATGAACTTAGACCAAACTCAATGCACTAAACTGATCTCAATAAACTGGACTAAACCCAATAAACCTGACTCACTCAGTGAACTTGAATGAAATCAATAAACTAGACTGAACCCAATGAACTTGAATAAATTCAATAAACTTTAATGAACTTAATGAACTCTACTTAACTTGAATGAAATCAATGAACAAGACCTCACTCAATGACCACTGAACTCAATGAACTCAACAAAACTCTATAGACTTAGACTAAACTCAATGAACTTGACTAAACTCAAAGAAATTGACTGAGATCAATGAACTTAGACTAAACTCAATGACCTTAACTGATCTCGATAAATTTGTCTGAATTCTATGAACTTGACTGAATCAATCAACTAGACTGAACCAAATGAACTTGAATAAATTCAATAAACTTGAACAAACTAAATTAACTCAACTTAACTTGAATGAACTCATTGAACAGGACTAAACTCGATGAACTTGAACAAGGACAATGAACTAAAATTAAACATAATTGACTAAATGTAATGAACCTGACTGTACCCAATGAACTTGACTAAACTTAATAAACTTGACTGAATTCAATAAACTAATACTAAACTCAATGAATATGACAAAACTCAATGAACATGAATATACTCTATATACTTAACTAGACTCAATGAACTTAGACTCAACACAAAGAACATGACTGTACTCAATAAATTTGACTGAGGTCAATGAGCTTAGACTAAATGCAATTATTTTGACTAAACCCAATGAAGTCAACTATACTGAATGAACAGGACTTCACTTAATAAACTCAGACTAAACTCAATGAACTAGACTGAACTTAATGAACTTGAACTAAATTCAAAGAATTTGATCAAATTCAATGGACTAGACTAAACTAAATGAGCTGGACAAACTCAATGAACTATACTATACTCAATGAACTTATACTAACTATATGAATTTGACTGAAATAATGAACTTGACTGAACTCAAACTACTGGACCAAACTCAATGAACTAAGACTAAACACAATGAAATCAACTATACTCAATGAACTTGACTACACTCAATAAACTTGACTGAACTCAATAAACTTGATTTAACTCAATGGACTTGACTAAACTAAATAAACTTGACTGAACTCAATAAACTTAACTCAATGGAGTTGACTAAACTCTTTGAACTTGATTAAACTCAATGCACTAGACTATGCACAATGAATTTGACTGCACTCAATAAACATGACTGAACTCATTGAACTTGACTGAACTCATTGAACTTGACTAAACTCAATGAACTTGACTGAACTCAATAAACTTGATTGAACGCAATGAATTTAGACTAAATTCAAAGATCTTTACTTATCTCAAACTTGATTAAACTCAATGAACTTGATTCCACTTAATAGAGTTGACTGAACTTAATGAACTTAACTGAACTTAATGAACACGACTGAACTAAGTGTACCTGACAGAACTTAATGAACCTGACTAAACTCAATGAACCTGATTCAACTCCATGAACTTAGACTAAAGTCAATGGACTTGAGAGAACACAATGAACTTGACTCAACTCAATGAACTTGAGTGTACTCAATGTACTTCAACTGAAATCAATGAACTCTGCTGATCTCAATAAACTTGACTGAACCCAATGAACTTGATTAAGTTTAATGAACTTAAATGAACTCAATGAACTTGTCTTAAATCAAATGAACTTAATGAACATGACTGAACTGAATAAACTAGATTAAACACAAGGAACTAAGACTCAAGTCTATGAACAAGACTAAATTCAATGAACAAGACTGAACCCAATGAACTTAAATGAACTCAATAAATTTCCACCAAACTCAATGAACTTTACTGATATCAATTAATTCAACTGAACTCAATGGACTTAACTGAAGTCGATGAACATACCTGAACTTAATAAACTTGATCAAACTCAATTAAGTTAACTAAATCCAATGAACTCGACTAAATTCAATGAATTTAACTAAACTCTGTGAACTTGAATAAACTCTATGAATTTGACAGAACCTATTAAACTTTGACTAAACTCAATGAAAGTGGCTGAACCAATGAACTTGACTGAACTCACTGAACTCACTGAACTTGACTAAACTCAATGAACATGACCAACCTCTCTGTACATGACTGAACTCAATGAACTTCATTGAACTCAATAAACTTGAATTAATGCAATGAACTTGATAAACTTAATAAACGTAATGAACTTAACTGAACTCAATGAACTTGACTTAACTGAATGTACTTATGCTAAAGTCAATGATCTTACCAATCTCTATAAACTTGACTGAACTCCTTGAACTTGACTACACTCAATGAACTTACCCAAATTCAATGAAATTAGACTAAACGCAATGATCTTTGCTGATCTCTATAAACTTGACTAAACTAATTGAACTCAACTACACTCAATGAAATAGACTGAACTCAACAAACTTAACTGAAGGTAATGAACTTGAGTGAACTCAATGTACTTGACTGAACTGAATAAACCTGAATAAACTTGATGAACTTGATTAAACTCATTGAACTTAAACTAAATTCAATGAGCTTGACTAAACTCAATAAACTCGACTACACTCAATGAACTTGTCTAAACTCTATTATTTTAGACTGAAACCAATAAAGTCGACTGAATTCAATGAACTTGACCAAATTCAATGAATTTGAATGAAATCACTGAACTTGACTAAACTCAATGAACTCGACTATACTCAATGAACTCATTATAAACTATATAAATTTGACTGAATCAATGAACCTGTCTGAATTCAATAACTTGACTTATTTCAATTAACTCAGTCTAGACACAATGAAATTGACTAAACTTAATGAACTGGACTAAACTCAACGTACTTGACTGAAGGTAATGAACTTGAGTAAACACAATATACTTGACTGAACTGAATAAACTGGACTAAACTCGATGAACTTGATTAAACTCAATGAACTTAGACTAAACTCAATGAACTTGACTAAACTCAATGATTTTAGACTGAAACCAATGAAGCTGACTGAATTCAATGAACTTGACCAAAGTCAATGAAATTGAATAAAATCTCTGAACTTGACTAAACTCAATGAATGCGACTACAGTCAATGAACTCATAATAAACTATATAAATTTGACTGAATCAATGAACTTGTCTGAACTCAATCAACTTGACTTATTTCAATGAACTTATTCTAGACACAATGAAATTGACTAAACTCAATAAACTTGACTGAACTCAATAAACTTGACTAAACTCATTAAACTGTTCTGTACTCAATAAACTTATACTAAACCATATGAATTTGACTGAGTCAATGAACTTGACTGAACTGAAACTACTGGACTAAACTCAATGAACTTAAACTAAACACAAAGAAACAACTGCACTAAATAAACTTGACTACACTAAATGAACTTGATTAAACTCAATGGATTAGATTATACTCAATGAACTTGACTAAACTCTATGAACTGAGACTAAACCCAATGAAGTTGACTGAATTCAATAAACTTGACTAAACTCAATGTATTTGAGTGAACTATCTGAACTTGACTAACCTCAATAAACTCTACTATACTCAATGTACTCATATTAAATTATATAAATATGCTTAAATCAATGAGCTTGACTGAACTCAATCAATTTGATTCAAATTAATGAACTAAGACTAAACAAAATGAAATCGACTATACTGAATGAACCTCACTGCACTCAATGAACCTTACTGAACTCAATGAACTCAACTAAGCTCAATGAACTGTACTTAATGAATTTATACTAAACTATATGAATTTGACTGAATCGATGAGCTTAACCAAACTAAAAGCCACTCTATCAGACTCAATGAACTTATACTAAACACTAAGAAATCGACTAAACTAAATAAAGTTGACCATATTAAATGTACTTGATTGAAATCAATAAACTTGACATAATTCAATGAACTTGACTGAAGTCAATGAATTGATTGAACTCATTGTACTTGACGTGACTCAATAAACTTAGAGTAAACTCAATGGACTTTATTAATCAATAAACTTGACACAACTCAATGAACTTGAATACACTCAATGGACATATCTGAACATAATGAACTTGATTGAACCCAATGGACTTAGACTAAAGTTGATTAAAATAACTGAACTCAATGAACTTGACTAAGTTCAAATAACTAGACTGATCCCAATAAACTTGGTAAAACTTATTAAGCTTGATTAAACTCAATAACTTGACTGAATTCAAAGAAGTTGACTAAACTCAATAAATTTAGACTAAACTCAATGAACTTAACTAAACTCAATGAACTCAAGTAAATGCAATGAACTTGATATACTCAATGAACTCAAACTAACCTCAATGAACTTAGATCAATTTTAATGAACTTGACTGAAATCAATGAACTTGACTGAAATCAATGAACTTCAATGAACTTAAATGAACATAATGAACTTAGATTAAATTGAATGAATCTTATTGAACTCAATTAACTTGACTAAACTCAATGAACTCGAATATACTCAATGAACAAGACTACACTCAATGGGCTTAGATTGAACTCAATGAACTTGGCTGATCTCAATTTACTTGACTGATCAAAATATGCTTAGACTAAAGCCGATAAATTTGACTAAACTCAATGAACTCAACTACATTCAAAGAGTAGGACTTGACTCAAGGAACTTAGACTAAACTCAATGAACTTGATAAACTCAATGGACTAGACTAAACTCAATTAACTCGACTACACTCAATGAAGTAGACCAAACTCAATTTAACCTGGACTATACTCAATGAACTCAACTGAACTTTATGAATTTCACTATACTCAATAAACAAGACTGAACTCAATGAATTTGACTAAACTAGTTGAACTTCAACTCAACTATATGAATTTGATGGAATCAATGAATCTGACTAAACCCAATGAACATAAACTAAACTCAATGAACTTGACTTAACTCAATCAACATTATTAAATCAATGAACCTAGACTTAACTCAATGAACTTACTAAAATCAATGAGCTTGACTAAACTCAATGAACTAGACTGAACTCAATAAACTTGCTTGAGCTTAGACTAAACCCGATGAATTTTAGTAAACTAGATGAACTTGGCCAAACACAATGAACTCGACTTAACTTAATGAATTTAGACTGAATCAATGAACTTGACTACACTCAATGGACTTGACTAAACTCAATGAACTAGACTGAACTTAATGAACTTTTACTGAACTCAATGAACTTGACTGAACCCAACAAACTTGACTGAACTCTAATGACCTTGACTGAACTCAATCAATTTGACAGAGAACAATAAACTTGGCTGAACTCAATAAAATTTATTGAACTCGATGAACTTGATTGAACTAAAAGATCTTGACTAGACTCATTGAACTTGACTGAACTCAAACTTGATTGAACTCATTAAATTTGACTAACTCTATGAACTTGACTAAACCCAATAAACTTGACCAAACTTAGTGAACTTGATTAAACTCATTACACTTGAATGAACTCAATGAACTTGTCTGAACTTGATTAAACCCAATGAACTCGACTATACAAAATGAACTAGACTATACTCATCGAAACTCAATAAACTTGACTGAACTCAATAAACTCGACTGAACCCAATGAACTTGACTGAACTCTAATGACTTTGACCAAACTCAATTAACTTGACAAAAAAAAACTTAGCTGAAATCAATGAAATTGATCGAACTCAAAGAATTTGACTGAACTAAAAGATCTTGACTAAACTTCTGAACTTATCTGAACTAATTGAATTTTACTGAATTCTATAAACTTGACTGAACCTAATGAATTTGAATATACTCAATGAACTTGACCAAGCTGAATGAACATGAATAAACTCAATGGATTTGTCTAAACTTGATTAAACTCAATGAACTAGACTATACACAATGAACTTCACTAAACTCAATGAACTTAGACTGAAATCAATAAACTTGACTGAACTCAATGGTTTAGACTAAACTCAATGAACTTGACTGCACTCAATGAAGTTGAATGAAGTTGTTTAAACTAAATGAACTTGACTAAACTCAATGAACTTAGACTAAACTCAATAAACTTCTCTAAACACAACGAACTTGACTAAAGTCTATGAAATTGACAGAACCCAATGATCATTGACTAAACTCAATGAACTTGACTGAACTCAATAAATCTAGACTAAACAATATAAACTGGACTGAACTCAATGAATTCAGACTAAATTCTATAAACTTGACTAAATACAATGAACTTGACTGAACCCAATGGACTAGAATAACGCAATGGACTCCATAAACTTAATTAACTTAAAATAAACTCAATGAACTTGACGAAACTCTAGGAACTTGAATGAACTGAATGAACTTAGACTAAACTCAATGATCTTTACTGATCTCTATTATCTTAATTGATCTCAATGAATTCGATTACACTCAATGAACTTGACTGAACTCAATGAACTTAACTGAACTTAATCTATTTGGATAAACTTGAGTGAACTCAATGTAATTGACTGAACTCAATGAACTTGACTAAACTCTATGACTTAGACTGAACCCAATGAAGTGGACTGAACTCAGTGAACTTGATTAAATTGAATGAACTTTATTTATCTGAGTAAACTTGACTGAACTCAATAATCTTCAATGTACTTGACTGAACTAAATAACTTATCTGAACTCAATGAGCTTGACTGAATTCAATAAAGTTGACTGAACATAATGAACTTGATTAAAATTAATGAACTTAGACTGAACTCAATGAACTTGACTATACTCATGAACTCGTACTAGTCTATATAAATTTGATTGAATTAACGAACTTGACTGAACTCAATCTACTGATTAAACTCAATGAACTTAGACTAAACACAATCAAATCAACTGAACTCAATGAATTTGACTACACTCAACAAACTTTACTAAACCCAATGAACTTAGACTGAACTTGATGACTTGATTGCACTCAACAAACCTGATAAAACTCAATGAACTTGACTGAACTCAATGAACTTGACTAAACTAAATGAACTTTATTGATCTAAGTAAACTTGACTGAACTCAATGATCTTGAGTATACTCAATGAACTTGACTGAACTAAATAAACTTAATTGAACTTAATGAGCTTGACCGAACTCAATAAACTTGACTGAACTTAATGAACTTGACTAAAGTCAATGTACTGAGACTGCACTCAACTAACTTGATAGAACTCAATGAACCCGAGTGAATTCAATGAACTTGATTAAATTTAATGAACTATACTGTACTTAATGAATTTATACTAAATATATAAATTTGAATGAATCAATGAGCTTGACGGAACTAAAAACCACTGGACTAAACTCAATGAACTTATACTAAACACCAAGATATCGACTAAATTAAATAAACTTGACTACATTAAATGTACTTGATTGAAATCAATGAACTTGACTGAACTCAAAGAATTTGACTGACCTCAATGTACTTGACTACACTCAATGAATTTATACTGAACTCAATGAACTTGACTGAACTCATAGAATTTGACTAAACTGAATGAACTTGACAAACTTAAAAAAATTGACTGAACTCAATAAACTTGATTAAATTCAATGAACTCGAATATACAATATCAACATGACAAAACTCCATTAACTTAGACAGAATTCGATAAACTAGACTGAATTCAAAGGACTTGACTAAATTCAATGAACATGATCGAATTCAATGAACTTATCTAAACTTGATTGAACTGAGAGAAATATGGCCAACTCAATGATCTTGACTAAACTCAATAAACTTAGACCAAACTTAATAAACTTGAGTAAATTTAATGAACTTGACCAAACTCATTGAACTTGACTACATTCTATGAATTTAACAAAACTCAATGAACTTGACTAAATTCAATCAACTTGATTGAACTCAATAAACTCAGACTACACTTTATGAACTTGACTAAACTCAAAGAACTTGACTGAACTCAATAGACTTTACTAAACTTTATGAACTCGACTGGACCCATTGTGCTTGATTAAACTTAAAGAAATTCACTGAACTCTATGAACTTGACTGAAATCAATGTATAGACACTAAACTGAATGAACTTTACTGACCTCAGTATTCTTGACTGATCTCAATGATCCTGACTACACTCAATGAACTTAGATTGAACTCAATGATCTTGACTACATTCAATGAACTTGAATAAACTCAATGAACTTGACTAAACTCAATAACCTCATCTAAACTTAATGAACTTAGACTAAACTCAATGAAATTAACTGAATTCAATGAATATGACTAAATTCAATGAACTTTGTCTAAACTCAATGAATTTGACTGAACAAAATCAACTTAAAATAAACCCAATAGACTTTACTGAACTCAATCAACTTGAATGAACTCAATGAATTTGACTTCTATAAATTTAGACTAAACTCTTTGAACTCACACTTAACTCAATGAACAAGATTTTAGTAAATGAACTTGACTAAACTCTATGGACTTTACTACACTCAATAAATTTGAATAAACTCAATGAATTTGACTTAATTTAATGAACTTCAACTGAACCCTATGATCTTAGATAAACTCAATGAACTTGAATGAACTCAATGAACTTGACTGAACTCAATGAACCTGACTGAACTCAATGAACCTAGACTAAACCCGATGGATTTGACCTAACTCAATGAACTTGATTAAACACAATAGACTCAATCATACTCAATGAACAGGACTGAACTCAATGAACTTGACTGAACTCTATGAACTTGACTGGACCCAATGAACTTGATTAATCTCAATGAATTTGATTAACTTGAACCTAATGAACTCAATGAAAATTTATGAACTCGATTAAACTCAATGAACTTGTCAGAACTCTATCGAACTCAAAGAACTAGACTAAACTTATGAACTTAGATTTAACTCGATGAACTTATCTGAACTTAATGATTTGACTGAACTTAATAAACTTGACTGAACTCAATTTATATGGCTATACTAAATGAAGTCGATTAAACTCAGTGAACTTGACTATTCTCATTGAATTTCACTGAACTGAATGAACTTGACTAAACCCAAGAACGTAACTGAAGTCAATGAACTAGACTGAACTCAATGTTTACGACTATACTAAATGAACTCAACTACACTCAATGAACTTTGACCAAAGTCAATGAACTTCACTGAACACAATAAATTAACAGAACTCAAGAACTTAACTCTAGCCCATGAACTTGACTTAACTCAATGAACTTATACTAAACTCAGTGAACTTGACTGAATTCATTGAATTTGACTGAACTGAATGAAATTGACTAAACTCAAAGAACATGATTGAATTCAATAAACTTGTCTGAACTCCATTAAACTAAAAGAACTGGACTAAACTCAATCAACTTAGACTTAACTTTATAAACTTGACTGAATTTAATGAACTTGGCAGAACTCATTGACTAAATTCAATAAACTTGATTGAACTCAATAAACTCAGACTACACTCGATAAACTTGACCAAACTCAATGAACTTGACTCAGCTTAATGAACTTAATGAACTTAAACTAAAACTCAATGTACTTAATCAAACTCTATGAAGTTGACTGAATTCATTCTACTTGACTGAAGTCAATGAAATCAATGAACTTTATTAAACTCAATGAACTCAAATAAACCCAATGAACTTAGACTGAACTCAATGATCTTGACTACATTCAATATACTTGACTGAACTCAATGAACTTGACTAAACTCAATGACCTCTTCTAAACTCAATGAACTTGACTAAATTCAATGAAATTAACTCAATGAACATGACTGAACTCAATGAACTTTGACTAAACTCAATGGACTTGACTGAACAGAATCAACTTAGATTATAGTCAATAAACTTTACTGAACTCAATGAACTTGACTAAACTCAATACTTGACTTACTCCAATAAGCTTAAACTAAACTCTTTGAACTTACACATAAATCAATGAACTAGACTTTACTCTATTAACTTGACTAAACTCTATGGACTTCACTAAATTCAAAGAACTTGAATGAACTCAACAAATTTTATTTAACTCAATGAATTTTGACTAAACCCTATGATCTTAGATAAACTAAATGAACTTCACTGAACTCAATGAACTTAAATAAACTCAATGAACTTAGACTAAACTCACTGAATATGACTGAACTCAATGAACTTGACTAAACGCAATGAACTCGAATATACTCATTGAACTTGACTAAATTAAATAAACTTAGAATGAACTCAATAAACTTGGCTGAATTCAATAAGCTTGACTTAGCTAAATGAGCCTAGACTAAACCCAATGAATTTGACTTAACTCAATGAACTTGACTAAATACAATGGAATTGACTATATTCAATAAACAGCACTGAACTCAATGAACTTAGACTAAACTCAATGAACTTAACTTATAGAATTTAAACTAAATTCAATGAATTTGACCAAACTTTATGGACTAGACAATAATCAATGAACTTGATTATACTCAATGAAATAGACTGTTGTCAATGGACTTACACTAAACTCAATGGAATTTATTTAACTCAATAAACTAGACTAAAACTCAATGAATTTGACTGAACTCAATGAAAATGACTGAAATCTATGAACTTGACTGAACCCAATAAACTTGACTAAACTCGATGCACATGAATCAACTCAATGAAAATATCTGAACTTGATTAAACTCAATGAACTTGACTAAAATCAAAGAACTTGAATAAACTGAATAATCTTAGACTAAACCCAATAAATTTGGCTTAAATAAATCAACTTGAACTATCTCAATGAACTGGAATTGAGTACATTCGAGTTCATTGAGTTTAATTGAGTTCCTTGAGTTCAGCAAAGTTCTTGAGTTCAGTCTTAGTTCATTGATTTTAGTTAAGTTCATTAAGTTTAGTTGAGTTCATTGAGTTTAGTCTAAATTCATTGAGTTCTGTCAAGTATATTGAGCTCAGTCAAGTTCATTGAGTTTAGTCTAAGTTCATTGAGTTAAGTCAAAATCAATGACTTCAGCCAAGTATATTGAGTTTTATCCAGTTTATTGAGTTTAGTCAAGTACATTGAGTTTAGTAAACTTTATTGAGTTTAGACCAAGTTGATTGACAACAGTCAAGTTCATTTGGTTTAGTCTAAGTTCATTGAGTTCAGTCAAGTTCATTGTATTTAGTCATTGTGTTTAGTTCAAGTTTATTGATATCAGTGAAGTTCATTGAGTTTAGTATAAGTTCATTGAGTTCAATCATGACTATTGAGTATCATACAGTTCATTGAGTTTAATCAACCTCATTGAGTTTAATCAAGTTCATTGAATTAGGTCCAGTTCATTGAGTTTAATCAAGTTCATTGAGTGTAGTCAAGTTAATTGAATGAGGTCATGTTCATTGAATGTAGACAAGTTCATTGAGTTTAGTTGATTTCGTTGTGTATACTTTAAGTTTATTAAGTTTAGTCCAGTGGATTGAGTTCTGTCAAGTCCATTGATCCAGTTAATTGATAAAGTTTGGAATAATTTTTATTGAGTATAGTTGATTCCATTGAGTTTATTAAAGTTTATTGAGTTCCATTAAGTTCAGTAGAGTTGATAGACTTCAGTGTAGTCGATTGAGTATAGTAAAATCATTGAGTTCAGTCAAGTTTGTCGATTCAAGTTAATTTAGTTCAGTCAAGTTCATTAATTAAGTTCAGTCAAGTTCATTGAGTTTGTCAATTTTATAGAGTTTAGTCAAGTTTATTGAGTTTAGTCTAAGTTAATTGAGTGTATTCAAGTTCATTGACTTTAGTCAAGTTCATTGAGTTTATTTATCAAGTTTAGTCAAGTTCACTGAGTTCAGTCAAATTTATTGACTTTATTCAAGTTCAATAAGTTCAGTCATGTTCATTTAGTTTAAACAAAGTTCATTGAGGTCAGTAAAGTTCATCGAGTTTAATGTAGTTCATTGAGTTTAGTAGAGTTCATTGAGTTTTTTGTTCTGAGTTGATTGAGTTTAGTCATAGTCATTGAATTCAGACAAGTTCATTGAGTTCAGTTAAGTTTGTTAAGTTCAGTTAAGTTGAATGAGTTCAGTCAAGTTAATGGAGTTTAGTCTAAGTTCATTTAGTTTATCAAGTTCATTGAGTTTATTCAGAGTTTAGTCTGAATTCATTGAGTTCAGTCAAGTTCATTGAGTTTAGTCTAAGGTCATTGAATTCGATCGAGTTCATTGAGTTCAGTCAAGTTTATTATGGTCAGTAAACTTTATTCAGTTTAGTCTAAGTTCATTTAGTTTAGTCAACTTCATTGAGTTTCGTCATATTCATTGAGTTTAGACTGAGTTCATTCAAGTTTGTAGAGTTCAGTAAAGTTCATTGACATTATCTAAGTTCGTTGAGTTTATTTGAAGTTTATTGAGTAGAGTAATATTTAATGAATTTAGTTAAGTTCGTTGAGTTTAGTCAAGTTCATAGAGTTTAGTCAAGTTCATTTAGTATAGTCTAGTTCATTGAATTTAGTCAGAGTTCAGTGATTTTAGTCTAAGTTCATTGAGGTAAGTCTAGTTCATAGAGTTTAGGCTATTTGATTGAGTTAAGTAGAGTTTATAGAATTTAGTCTAGTTGATTGAGTTTAGTCAAGTTCATAGAGTTTAGTTAATTTCATTGGGTTTAGTCCAGTTCAATGAGTTTAGTCTAAGTCTATTGAGTTTAGTCGAGTTCATTGAGTTCATTAAAGTTCATTGAGTTCATTGAGTTCATTGAAGTTCATTGAGTTCGGTCAAGTTCATTTAATTCAGTTAAGTTTTTTAAGTTTAATCACGTTTATTTAGTTCAGTCAAATTTATGGAGTGAAGTCAAGATCATTGAGTTAAGTCAAGTTTATTGAGATTAGTAAAGTTCATTAAGTTGAGTCTAATTCATTGAGTTTTATGAAGTTCCTTGAGTTTAGTCAACTTCATTGAGTTTAGTCTAAGTTGATTGAATTTAGTTGAGTTATCGAGTTTAGTCAAGATCATTGATTTCACTCAAGTTCTTTGAGTTTAGTCAAGTTCATTAAGTTCAGTCAAGTTAAATTTTTTATGTTAAGTTTATTTAGTTTCGTCTAAGTTCATTGAGTTTAGTCAAGTTGATTGAGTTTTGTCTAACTTCATAGAGTTGATAAGTTCATTGAGTTTAGTCAAATTCATTAAGATCAGTCAAGCTCTGAATTTAGTCTAAGTTTATTGAGTTCAGTTAAGTTAATTTAGTTCAGTTAAATTTATTCAGATCAGTAAGTTTCATTGAATTTAGTCAGGTTTATTAAATTTAATTTAAGTTCATTGAGATTAGCCAAGTTCATTTAGTTCTGTGTAATTCATAGAGTTTAGTCTAAGTTCTTTGAGTTTAGTTAAGTTCATGGAGTTCAGTCAAGTTTATTTTTAGTCTAAGGTCATTGTGTTTAACCAAGTTTGTTGAGTATATTCAAGTTCATTGAGTTTAGTGAAGTTCATTGAGTTTAGTCTAAATTCATTTAGGTCAGTCAGGTTCATTTAATTCAGTCAAATTAATTGAGATCAGTCAAGTTCTTATAGTTTAGTCAAGTTTATTCAGTTCAGTCAAATTCAATACATTCAGTCAAGTTCACTGAGTTTAGTATAAGTTCATTGAGTTTAGTCAAGTTCATCGTGTTCAGTTATGTTCTTTGAGTTTACTAAAGTTTACTTCATTCAATCAAGTTCATTGAGTTGGGTCAAAGTTCATCGAGTTTAGTTGAGTTCATTTAGTATAGTCATGTTCATTGAGTTCAGTGAATTGATTGAGTTCAGTCGAGTACATTGAGTTTAGTTAAGTTTATTGAGCTGAGTCTAAGTTTATTGGGTTTAGTCAAGTTCATTAAGTTTAGTCTAGTTCTTTGAGTTCAATCAAGATCAGATAAGTTCATTAAGTTCAATCTTGTTCATTGAGTTCAGTCAAGTCAATTGAATTGAGTTTGGTAGAGTTCAATGAGTTAAATCACGTTCATTAAGTTCATTTATGTTCGTTGAGTTCAGTGGAGTTCTTGGAATTTTGTCAAATGGTTGGGTTCAATCAAATTCAATGAGTTCAGTCAAGTTCATTTAGTTTAATCTAAGTTCATTGAGTTTATTCAAGTTTATTGAGTTTAATTTAGTTCATTGAATTTAGATGAGTCCTTTGAGCTTAATCAACAGTGGTGTGCAGGTGGTGGGGACTGAAGATCTCGTGATGAGGAGGGCCTAGCTGAGGTGCCTGGAGGAAGCCAGGTGGAGGAGCGACACACTGAGGGGGCTGGGATTGCCAATCAGACTGAGGAGGTTTAAACTGAGGAGATTGGAGGAGACCAGGCTGAGGATTTTCAGGCTGGGGAATCTGAGATGCTTAGTGGAGAGAGCCAGTTGATGGAAGAACTAGACAACGTCATTACCAAATAAGAGCAAGGTCAGGCCCGGGGTATAACAAGGAATTAAAAATAATAAGGGAGAAAGTTAAGAAAGAGAGTAAACCATACTTTTGCCAGGGATGGTTATTAATGGGGAAACCAAACCAGCCCCTGGGGATAAAACTGTTAGTTATTCCCACAGTAGTGAGGCAGAAAGTGTTAAGCATGGCACAAAATCTCCCATAGCTGGGAATTTTGGAAGCAATTGTACCGTACAAGCTATTAGAACAAGGATGGACTGGCTGGGAGTAGTGAGGGATGTAAACAAAGTGTGTGCGTCCTCTCCCATATGCCAAAAGGGTGGCCCAGCTGGTACCACCAAGGCCCCCTTGCACCACTTGCACCCCTTGCCAGTCATAAAGGAGCCATTCACTCGTATAGCCATGGATAATGTTGGTGCACTAAAGAGAACAATAAAGGCAAAAAATATATTATAGTCATAATGGATTATACCACAAAATGGGCGGAAGCCATCCCATTATGCAATCTATTGAAAGAGGCCACATGAAATGTTTAGTGGAAGTAACTGCCAGGTTGGGCATACTACAGGAGCTACTTCGAATAATGAGTCAAACTTTGTGTCAAAAATAATGAGACAGTTTTTCACTTTAACGGGGATGAAACAAATTAAAACTTTGCCTTACCATCCCCAAACAGACAGGATGGTGGAGAGATTCAATTTCACCCTCAAAAGGTTATTATGGAAATTGGTAAACAACCCTCAAACTGAATGACACAACTGCCTACCATACGTTTTGTGGGCCTATGAGGGAACCACACAGAAGATGACAGGATTCTCTCCTCATCAATTGTTTGGCAAGGAAATGAAAATGCCTTCAGACCAGTTAGTAAGATACTGGAGAGGGAAAGAGAAAGAGGACAAGAGTAGTGTGTCTAAATTTTTACCCAATTGAAAGACTAATATAGAGTTGAGAGATGGCATATGAGAGGGAGAAGAAAGAAAAAATTAAATAAAAAAGTACTATGATGAGAAGGCTAAAGTATATGCCCTCAAAGTGGGTCATTCTGTTCTTGCGTTTCAGCCTACTCTTAAAGACAAATTACAGAACCAGTGGTAAGGACCATTTCCTATTACAAGGTTAATTACCCCCATGATTTACCAGGTAAACTTGGGGGCCAAGGTGAAGAGGCATTATAATTTCCATGTAAATACAATAAGGAAATACAATGCCCCCTCAGCAGCAGTGTTCTTGGCAGAAGAGGAGAGAATAGACAGCCTGAGAAATGGGAAAGAAAAGATCAACACACACATTTTTGTCAAGCCCTCACCTTATTGAGCTTGGGAAATTTAAGGAAAGGTACAGGGACGTACTACAAGATGTGCCTGGCAGAACCAGCCTGTTGCAACATATCATTCCTACTTGGGATGCTCCTCCAAGTGAGACTCCCTCCTAACCTACTAGCTCATAAGTTGCAGGTGAGTTTTAGGGATAAGATAAAAACACTGCTGAGCCAAAGTATCATTAAATCATCAACAAGCCCGTGGGCAGCACCAATTGTATTGGTAGCAAAGGATGGGACCCAGTGAATGTGTATAGACTATTGGAAATTGAACACTGTTACCCATACCCTTTACCAAACATTAAACAATTAATTGCAAATATAGGATCCTTGGAGTATATTACAATCCTGGAATGCATAAAAGGGTATCATCAGGTGCCAGTTAAAGCAGAACATCAAGAGAAGACAGCATTCATCACACCCTATGGAAAGTATGAATACACTACTATGCCCATTGGTTTGGTTAAGGCCACTTTCACTTTCCAAAGGTTCAAGGATAAGGTCTTACATGGACTGTATGAATTCTCTGTGGCCTACCTGGATGATATCCTTATCCACAGTCTGACTTGGGAGGACCATTAAAAACACCTGTCCATAGTCTTATAGTGGCAGGCTTAAAAGTCAAACAGAAGAAGTTCACCTTTGGGGAAGCCAGCTGTGTCTACCTAGGTTATGTTGTGGGAAGTGGGGAAGTGAAACCCATGGAAAGATAATATCAGAAATCAGAAATTTCAATAGGCCCATTAATAAGAAAAATGTGAGATCATTCCTTGGGATATGCAGATAATATTAAAAAAATTCATCAAGGATTTTGCTACTATTGCTAACCCTCCAACTAAATTGAACAGATGATGCATGGCAAATAAAGTAAGTTGGAATGTGGAATGTTAACTAGCCTTTAACCATGAAGGAGGAATTGATAAAAGCCTAATTACGGATTACCTCCAACTAGAACTAGACATTTGTCTTACAAACTGATGCCTTGGCCTATGGGCTTGGGTATGTCCTTTGTTAGATGGAATGGAGCCCCAAGGAGAGGAACACCCCATAGCATTTGTGTCAAAGAAGTTACTCCCCAGTGAACAAAATTATTATTCAGCCATAGAGCGAAAAGCAATGGCTATTGTTAGGGGAGTGAAGCATTTTCATCACCCAATTTGTCAGGGCAAGTACAGTTGCTATGTATGTTAATATTTAATTTGTAATTTATCCTATAATGTGGTTAGCCTGTAGTCTTTGTTATCCTTGAAGAAAGAGGAAGCAGTTATCTGAGATAACACACACAACATCTCTAGTGACATAGGGTGCAAGTTAGCTGATTGGCTGGTAGAGGACACACACACATCAATGAATGCACACACACATTCATGCACTTACATATAAACACTCATGCACACTCACTCACTCACTCACTCATTCATTAGAAAACACACTCACACAATGTGGCATAGAATGCAAGAAAACTAGTCCAGAACTTATATAGTCAGATAGGTACTGAAGAAAATGTCACTAAAATTATAATTACAAACTGTTTCTATAACCATTTAGAGTCTGAATAACATCTTGCCACTTTTTTTTTTTTTTTTTTTTTTTTTTTTTTTTTTTTTTGTGTGCTTGTTCTCTTTGCCTATTTTGTCGTTGTCTGGTGGTTGTTTTTTTTGGGGGGGGGGGGGGGGGGATAGAAAAGGGGGGTGGTTGTCATGACCAGCTGAGTGATAAATTAATAGAAAGATGTCGAATCAAGCCTTCTGGACATATAGGGATTTCAGTTTAAAGACTAAGGTTGTGATATGATGACCTTAATGATGAAAAAAATGTGCTTCCAAAACATATAACTTGATTAGAAACACCTATGAATCATCAACATCATCAATGACTGTACCTGCGACTGTGAAGTGAAGAATCATCCCACAGCTGCAATCAGTCCTTCTTTGCCATGCGCCACTGTCCCTTGTCCTTTGCAAGCATCCTAAGCTCCCGCAGTTTCTTTTTTCGATCTGAGTGTCCCAAAACCTGCTTCTCTGAGAGTTCAGCTCACAATAATCTAAGCAGGTTTGAGCAGTGGCGGCCTGTACGGGATCTGTATTTGCTGGATCCCAGTACTGCAAACTCCAGTGCTTGTTGTGCAGATGTGTTCTCTGGCATTCATAACACATGGCCAAATATGGACAATCTTTGTTGGTTCACTCTCACAGATAGTGGGACTACATTACACATTTTGTATAAGGTATCATTGGAGATCACACTATCTAGCCAGCGATGGCCAGTGATAGTGCGAAGATGTCTGTGGTGGCAGGCATCAAGCTTATCCAGAAATTTCTCTGGAGCTGTGAATGCCATAAAATGAGCATATATTAATAAAATTACAAAAGAAATTCAAAACCCTCCACTTTTCATAAATATTTTATATCTGGTAAGATCAGGTGATATTTTGACCAAAATTTGGTGGTCTTGGCTTTTTAAAATTTGGAAAAATTAAATTCATTTCGAGAGGTGGAAAGTTTGATTTCGAATTTGACATATTGCAGAAGAAAGAAAACAGAGCAGTTGAGACAATTCAAATACCTCCCAAGCCTTGGGCTGGGCATATCCAGGATTTGGGGGAGGGGAGTTAGTATTCTCCTAAGGAATAGTTAGACTACCAAGGGGAGAAAAGCTGCATACCTCAATGGCTCAGAGAAATGGGAGAGGAAAAAAAAAGAAAAAGAAAAATAAGGCATAAAAATAGGAGAAGGGAAAAAAGAAAAGAATGAAGCCTTGATATCACTACATTCAAATAAAAGGATGAGGAAATGAAAAATATGGAAGAAAAGAGTAGGTTGGAAAGAAGAAAGAAAAGAGTGGGTTGGAAAAAAAAAAGATAGCAGAAAAAAGAAGAGGAGAATCAGATGTAGATTGGAGCCCAGAAAGAACCATCATGGGTTCCACTTTCAGAAAAGGAATTTGTGAGAAAGAAGAAAAGGATAAAAAATGAGGTAGAGAAAGAAAAGGAAGGAAAGGAAAGAAGGAAGAAGGGAAAAAATGGAGGAGGGGGTGGAAAAAATGGAGGAGGGGGTGGAAGAAGGAAAGGAAAAAAAGAGGAGAGAGAGGGGAGAGAGGGGAGAGAGGGGAGAGAGAGGAGAAAAAAGAGGTGTGAAGAAAAAATATGCCAAAAAATTGGGGGAGGGGGGAGGGGTTGGGGAAGAGGAAAGGATGGAAGGGAAAAAAGAAGGAAAAAGGGGGGGGGGGGGGGAAAGGAAAGAGCCCAGACATGGATTCAAAAAATGGGGGGAGGGGGGCAGGGGAGGTAGAAGGAAATAGAAAAAGGATGGGGGGGGGGGGGGGGGGGGTGGTGGAGGAGAAAAAATATATTTTCATGGGGGATAAAATCGCTGAACTTGAGCTTGGGATATTTATATTTCCACAATGGGCCATCGGTTTTGTAGGACTTTTTTTTGTACTAGGGTTTGAATTCATTTTTTCTTTCACCAGAGGTGCAAGTTTTGGAAAGAAAAAAAGGCTTGGCCTAATATCTCTGGCAAGGTTTAACTACCCATGCAATAAAATTTGCATCTAAATCAGTCCAAAGAACATACCATTCTTACCATGAATACACCAAAGTTAGATTACACCTAGTGATGGGCTCATTAATTTAGTCAAAGCAATCAAACTCCTTTGCAAACCCCCTTCTCTCCATCTACAGATTATTTGGTCACACAATATTTCTTTACCAACAGTTTGACTTTGAACTTTCAGAATTAAACTTGCTGATTTACTAAATATATTAATTAAGCAGTCCCACACCAAAACATGTCTAAATTAATTGCTATAATATTTATTAAGAAGCAGTGCTCATACCAACTAAAATAATTATTTCAAACAATCAAGATTAGGTTAAAGTTGTGGTAAGATATACAATTTTGGGGTTCTATACAATAGAAAGCATTTAGTTGTAACCACAGGGTTCCATACAGTATAAGCATTTTGCTGTGCCTAATTAGTTGCAAAAACAAATGGTGTTTCCAAATTTTGAACAGTTAGTTAAAAATTTCATTCTTGAGAAAAACTTGGGGCTGTATCCACCACTTCCTTATCACTCTTACTGCAGTGCAAATGCCAGTGTTGTCGTTGGTTTTCTATTTGCCAAATCAATGCACACAACAATTTGATCAAGTTACTATGCCATTCATGCTTACTATTTCAATACTATTTTAATCCAAAAAAAAATAATCAAGAAACCTAAGGTGACATTAGCAATACACGTGGAGCATGGTTTCCCATGAATCATATGAAAGGGAACCAAATTTGTAAAAAATATTAAACTAAACTTGTGATTCATAGCTAGTATTGTGCTGGCTGGGAGTTATCTAATTTATTAATGAGTATGTGTCAGATAGTGTTCTTTTAGGTTACGAACCAGAGCAAAATTAATTTTATTTTGTACATCATCAGGAAAAAAAAGGAAGAAAAAAAATCATTCCTCTTCAACTAAGGATATTGTGGTAAACTATACCACTCCAGTATAATGATTATACCACTCAAGGATGATGCTTAATGATGTCATTGATTATGCATTCATTACCAGTATATTGTATGTATATAAAACATTGCAATTGTCTTTGTCTTTGTTCTTCCACGTGTTCTTGCACTTCATTCCATCTGCAATACTTGTTGTCGTCTTGCAATGAAAGGTTCGGTAACTTTTATAAGTGAGTATTAAGCGTGTGCATTTATTAACTGGCTATCAATAAAGCCAGTATTAAGATATCACATAAGATACTACAGATATGAAATAATTAGTAAACACACATATTTTATGATTCAGTTTTTCTGTCCAAAGTATATATATATATATATATATACATATACATATATATATATACACACACATATATACACGCACACACACACACACACACACACACACACACACACACACACACACACACACACACACACACACACACACACACACACACACACACACACACACACACACACACACACACACACACACACACACATATATGGTGATATTCAAATTTGAAATTTTATCCTATATTGTTTTTTTTGTTACACGTGCCCCACAGTCTGCCACACCAAAAGTTCACTCATTTTGGGGTAAGATGCAGGAGAGCACTCCACTGATATGGACCTATGATTTCATAAGGACAACCAGGATGAGACTCAGGTCTGTTCAGCTCAACTGACACAGATGATGTGGTATAAGGCTCGAAACCTCACCATAGATATGATGGTGCAGAGATCCTGTGACCTAATTTTCCTCCCACTGGGTAAACAACAGTGTGACTGCTTACTGCTCTTGCTTGTGCTGCAGTGACAGTATATATTGGCATCATTATTTGGGGGGGGGGGGGGGGGGGGGTGGAAGGAGTAGAGTAGAGTATTCTGCTGTTTGATAAAAATAACCACTTAACTAAGTTACTACTGTTGAATATTCTCTCCCTGGTTGTCACAGTTACTATTAGTTTCATCATGTTTCTTAAAAATAATTTTAATAATGACAGATCATGTAAACATCTTATGGAGCTATGGAGCACACCTACTATCAAATGCAAGTGGCCACTATGAATAGCTTGAACCAATATCTAATTGCACTTAATCATTACAGTTATAATTATTAATATCTAATTCAGTCTTTGTATTTTCAATCTCATGTTTTATACTTTTGTAAAAGAAATATTTGAGATTAAAGAGGAAAGGGGTACAGTCTTACAAGCTTTTCTGGTAGCAGCTTGGATAAAATATGTGGACACTTTTATGTTAGTTATTGTTAGCCAAACCTCACCCAAAGGAGAATAATAGCACTCCCCCAGTCACTTGGAGACCACATGCAGCCTAATTGGTCCAGTGGAGCAAAATCATATGGTCTCCATGTGATAGAGTACTATTATTCTCCTGTGTGTGTGTCTATAGATATTGTTTGAACATTTAATAAAATCATACTTTGCTCGACAAATTAGGCTGTGTCCATTAATATACTTCTGTTTGCGGGTTTAGCCACATCACACATAGCCATACCTGCAGGAGAATAAGATGATGTGGTGTCTTCACATGACTGTGAGAGCATAATTACCTTCCTGTAGGTGTGGTGAAGTGTGTGTTTTATTGTGTTTAACTAAATGTTACTACACTCAAATGCTCTGCTGGACCAATCTGCCTATTTCCAAGGGCACATGAGAACACATACCAAATTTCAACCTAATATTTTTTTGGAGCAATGAATAAAACTTGTTGAAGGTGAGTCTATGGCTAAATAACACCCATAGCCACACCCATCAGAGAGTAATAATATTTTGTTGGTCACATGGAGATCACATGCTGAAAATTTTCAGTGGGTGTAGTCAGTGGATAAATCACACATATAGGAGGTACTAATTATTTTAATTATTAATGAAATAAACAATTTTTTATTATGTTTTTCCTACTTGTAAAGGTCTGGTGATCGACATCTGGGGACATGTCCCTTTTACATTTGCCACCCCTGTGCCTCCTCCCATACGACCTGACAGTCTCTTCAGAGAAGACGCTTCTACCAACCACAGGTGAGGAGTCATTGGTTCAAGTTGTAGGATTGAGACTAGTTTTTATTGTGCTACTTGACTTTCCTAAGTTTAAGCGCTTACTGTTCAATGTAGAGGTGAAATAGCTACCTCTAGTATGGATAGTTCACTTTAGGACACCAAATTGTGTTCAGTTATAGTGAAGGCAACAGTTCTTGTATACTTGGAGTGCCTCTGTATTCTCTGGAATGGACAAGAAATGAATGATGCTAGTTCATGTATACATCATTATGCTCAATCAAATACCATCATAAGTAGATGTATAATACATTTCCTATGACACATGGCCATGAATACAATACATGTTCGTCGATTGTCATAAAATTCCATACAATACATGCCAATGTAATGCATTCTCATATGATACACATTGATGTGAACTATGAACTCTATATTTAATTGTATTGCATACTAAGTCATGTGACATCATTGTGAGCCCTACCTACATCCTGGTACAGTGACAGTGTTATTCTGACCACCAGGATGTAGAGACACCGCTCCCTAGTATACTTGTAAGCTCCCTATTACAATATCCTAAGGCTACCCACTTGCTTCTCTGTTGAGCAATGGATTCCAACCTGAGTTCAGTTAGTCAAAGTATCATTCAAAAATCTGACCCAGTAAACTGCTGGTATCAGTTAGCAACAGTATTTGAACACAAAAGCAATATGATCATGATACAGTACAACTCAGAACTGAACTGAACTACTTAATGTCAGTTAGCATGTCCTTTTATACTTTGTTGCTTGTCAGGTGATTCTTAAAATAACTAATTCCATATAAGTACTTGTCCTTAAAATATCTATTTCGTTGTTAGTCCATAATTGCTTCTTGACTGTAACTATTTAGTGGTAACCCACAACCTCATTCTCATAATTAACTTCTGTATAAACTATATTGTGACTATTTGTTTCCATAGCTGTTGCAGCCATCACTGGTGTTCGAAGATGGTCTCCCACACCTTCTTCCTCAGTAGTAGTCAGAGCATAGGTCTCTGACAGTCATGTTAGGTGATTGTATCTTGAACCTGTGTCTGTTAAACTATAGGCTGTCTTTAGTGTTGTAACTTGTCTCTGTCCTAGTATCATTGTCAGTTTTGTAAAGCCAAATAATTTTTGGTCACGACACACATTATATAATACATGTCAATATAGTATGTTCTACTTTATAGATGTCTAAATATTTTACTGTTAGTTGGCCAACCAAAGACAACAACTGCTGCATGTAAAAAAGCAGATGCAATCTTCTGTGGCAGCTGTGACAACCAGCACTAAGCAAGAATCCACATCCAACATGTTTTTTCCACCTGCTGGACAGATTCACCCATTTGCGTTGTCATTGTTCTGGGACCCAACTGGCACGTGAAGCTTGGCTTCCACTACAAAGGCTACAGGTTGGTATGTATTGTGTGAGCATTGGAAATCAAGTAGGTACTATTTGTATTCTTTGTTGTTTCTGCTGCTGTTATTGTTATAATTTTCAGAAGAACCAGCTTTGAGGCAATGGCCAGATATAACCACAGTTGATTCTGTATTGGGCACTATTGCAATGCCCTCTTCTGCTACTATGGATAACTACACCATCCACAACCACGTGGAGCAGGAAAGAGAGAAGGTAAGGAAGCTTACTGTTGAGGAGAGACTGAAGAAGAGAGAAGCTATCCAGAGGAAACTTGAGGAAGAAATGGCTATGTAAGTGAGGAAATGGAGGGAGGGAAGGCTTTTGTACTGTTCATTTTGGCCTATCGACATTCAGCAACTTCTGGTGAATTCAGTTTTCACACCCACATCCTAAAATTTCCACTGCTTAAGTCACTTCTGTATAGCAAATTAGTCCAAATGCATGGCAGGCCATAGAGTCTCAACTTTGTACCAACACTACTGATAAACATTAGTATAGACCAAAATGAACTATTTCAGTGTAGTATCTGTTTGTGTATGTTGGTGCATGTGTGTATTCTAACCAGCTGAACCACTGTAATCTGGCATCTTGCATGGTTAGGTAGTAAGTTTATTTGGTTGACCCAGTCAATGGAAAAAAAATTTTTTTTAGCTTGATAAATTTGTAATATTTCATCCAAACAAGCCTATGTCTAATTATGGTTAACTCATTTCATTAAGATTTAGATTTATAATCCTTATAATACTATCCAATAATTTTTTAAAAAATTCACAAAGCTTCTTTCCCATATTTTAAATTTTGAATAAAAACATACAATTTTTTTTTATTAGTGAATTATTTTAATCAATTCCTTATTAACCAACAAAAAGGTCTAACTCGATGGTTGGATTTGAGTATTCAGGCAAGTAATGTAACTTATTTATTAGGTTACTTTATTGTGTTTTTGTTACAACTGTTTCAAATAAATTTCAAGATGTTCTTTGTTGCACTTTCCCCCTTTTAGTGGTAAGCAAGCTCTGAGCCTCACTCACTCTAATGGCTACCATGACAGTGCAGAAGCAGCAGCATCATTATCAAAGCTATTCTCAGAATCCTATTGCACCAAAGAACAAAGTTACTCAAGAAAAACAAATGTAACCTCATCTACTGTAACCAGAGGAGATAAAAGTCAAGCAAACCCTTTCCGCAAGTAGAACATACTGGATGCCGTGGGATCAGTCGCTCTTCAAGGACCTATTTCTTGTAAGTCCTCAACTGCATCACATTTCCAGAGATTTTGGGATACAGATGAAAATGATGAGGATAAGATTGTGCGTAAACGATGCAGTCTCATGTTGGACGAAAGTTGACACAAGGTGAGCTTTCAACTCTATTTCCATAAAAAGATGGTTCCCTGTCATCTCCTCATACTACGCCAACCAATGGCCAGAAAAAAGATGAACTCCACACTTTCATTTGATGCAAAGCTATTCTATCCGTCATCCAACCTCAGAAAGGAATTGAAGTTCAACTACAAGGTAAGCTTCATCCCAAAAGCATGGAGAATGAAGCAGTGAGTTGACAAATAAAGTGGGTGGGAAGTGAGGTCAAAGCCAAGAAGCTGGCTTCTGATCATACTGGAAAGAACATGGCTTCCCTTTCAAATTACGACACTCAACAAGCTGCATATCCATCCAACAAAGCTGTGACCAAACATGGAGAATATTACAATCAGTGTATAGAAAACTTGTTCACTTCTTTTGTTGCCTCACATACTCCAGGTACTCAGATGTACAGTATTAGTAAGCAACATGGGATAGATGATGATGGGAATAGTATGCCAATCTTTCACTGTACTGGCCAGATGCCTGCCTCTACCACTCTTCCTGCATACAAACGTGCTCCTGGGGCTGAACTTTCACTACTGCAAAAGAGTGATCACAAGCATGCTCTGGCAGAGCAACAATGGAACGACTTGCTATGGTCGCCTGATGCTGTAGAGGTGAGTGTCGGGGTGGTGGGTATGCTAATAATTGTCTTCACACTACATATACACACACTCATACATTCAAGTACATGGCAACCTTTGTCCTGTTCCAAGCTGTGAGAAATCCCCAGTGCAGGAGCATCCACTGCTTGAAGAGGACTACAAACACCAGCACATCGATAAGCATGGCCATAGTTTGGAGGGAGTTCCATTGCAAAGACATCCAGGATTCTGAAAAATTCATTCAGGGGAGGATTTGAATGCAGGATAATTCAGCTACACTTTGCTCTGATAGCTGGGTGTAATTAGTTCTCATTTCTCAATTCTCAGTTCTCAGTCTTAGCTCTATCCTATGAAACATTATATCATCTGCAGGGTAGCTGTTGTTTCTGAGACAGACAGTCCATCTGCTCAGTTTTTGATACTTGAATACTTAATTGAGAATTCGGTGTGGGAACTTACTGCTAAATAGGAAATGCAGAGAGGTAGCCTTAGTGTATTTGCAACAGAGAGATTGTGCATCGACTAGAGAGCAGGGCAGCTACTCTAGTTTTCAGAATAACAGTGTGTTGAAACTAGGGTAGCTCTCACAGAGAGCTCTGGCAAGGTCTTGTAAGCATCAGGGGACTCTGACTGGCAAACACGATGTAAACCCTCAGCCAGAGTAAACCTAAACTGAATCTGTGAGTGGAAGCAAGTTGGTAGTCTGAAGGAGAGGAACTCTACTCTGGCAGCGTTTGGCCTCAATCTTGAATCTAATGGTGGAAACAACCATTTCATGGTCAGACACATAGTAGGTAGAGTGAGACACTCGGGTGTCAAGATCAGAGGAGCGAAACTGACTCTTATGAGGATGAAGTCCATCATGTGACCAGGTCTAGAGCGGTCACCATTGCAGTACCAAGTTGCCTGATGAAGTGGTTTGTGCTGGAACCATATGTTTTTAATGAGGAGCTGGTACCTCCTCGGAAGTCTAAGAGCCTCGTCCCATTCTTATTGCACTCACCAAGGCCACGAGAACCAGTCACTGAACTTTGCGATACTAAGTTGGAACCAACGCAAGCATTAAAGTCACCCAAGATCATGACCATGTCTCTAGGTGGAACAGAGGACGGAGTATGTTGGAGCAGGTTGTAGAAGTTATCAGATTGCACACTAGCTTCTGCATTGGTAGAGACAGGGTTGGTTGGGGGCATAGATGGCGATAACTGAGGCATATGATAGGTGAGACTTGAGACGAACACGGATGATGCGCTTAGAGATGAGATGGAAGACACTACCAGCAGCCTCCCAAGAGGAGCAAGCAGGTGGATTCAGTGCTATGGCAACACCATGAACAAGGTTGGAGGGTGATCCAGAATGAAGGATAGTGGTAGAACAGATCCTGGTAATGCCACACCCTGTCCAGCAGGACTCAGAAAGAGCCAGGAGCTCGATCTTTTTCTCCTTTATGGTTTTAATGGCAGCGAGTAGTTGTGATTCTGGTCTCCAATGATTCCGAGAGTACAGACATTCCTGCATGCAATTCTGGTTTTTAACTTAGCATGTAAAAAGTTCAACCTCTTAGTTTAAAAAAAAAACATACACACATGCACCAACCCGCCCACCCACCCAAACACATGCACACACTCGCATGCACACGCACACACAGACACAAACCAAAATATATAATAGATAGTGAATGTGATTATTTAAAAAAATATATATTAATTAACTTATTTATTACTTCTCACATATATATTTCAAAGATTAATTTTTAATCATTAAGAGTTTATCGATACACAATATTTTGAACGTAGCATAGAGATCATCTTCCCTCTGGGAGCCAAAATGTTCATCTTATTCTTATTTCTAACCCATGACTGGGTGAAATATATTTAGCTGTGGGTGAAATACATTTAGCTGTGGCTGAAAAATCGGATGGTAGGAAGATGCCCATCTGGTGAGGGTCTGACCCTGGTTCTTATTAGCAGTCATTGCAAAGGCTACCTTCACCAGGAACTGTTTCCTTTTCATGTTGAATGGGAAAATGCTGTCTCCTGGCACCTGTGGAATGGGGGGATATAAGAAGTCACTTGCTTTTGCGATTTCCAGTGGCAACTTCCCCCTCAATGATGTGGTTGTCGACATGAATAATAATATATACCAGATCCCACTGCAGTGCCTGTTTGGAGGATCGAGGTCCCTATGGAGCAACATGCAGGCACCAACGTTGAGCCTGAGCATGTGGGGCAAAAACCAGAACCATAGAGATGGTTAATGAATTTCAGCAGATATATGTGCTCCTGACTCACACTGTCGCTGCTCTGGTAGATGTTCTTATTATAAGGAAACTTATTTTTCGTGTGGCTATTCACAATCTCAAGTGGCATCATTGGTAGTGTGTGATGATGGCTCTGCTTGCCAGCCACTCATGGTTTTGGTGGTGGACATCAAAGTTATGGATGACAAAGTTGGCAGATGTCAGTCAGCCCTGACAATCCCAGGTTCAACTCCTCTGGCAACTGTACCATGTGCTGAGATGCCTTCACTTTTGGGCAGAGTTCCTCCTCCGATCTTGCTCAGGTAGTCTGCTAAGTGGGCACCATCTTCCTGGTATCCTTTAATAAAATCTATCATTCATGAGAGAACAAGCATCCATGTGATGCCATTTATCTGGGTCTGCATTGGCCATTCATATTCTGCCTCAGCTCCAATGTCTCCTTCCTTTTCCTCACATCTTGTTAGTAAGACTAGAAGTGAAAGTAATGAATATTGACTTATTTATTGAGTTCATTTCTTCTACTCATTTGCTCATGTGGAAGTTTGGCTTGTTTTCTTTGTTTTTGTTGTTTGTTTTTTAAATTATTTTTATAACATTTGATGATCACTATTTCAGCCTTCTAGAAACAATTGTGTTTGTTGGTTTATCATATGACACGCTATATTGGCTTTCATAATGCACTATTTTCTCTGATATCTGTGATAGGTTCTTTTTCTCAACATGGCATGGGACAATTTCCTCACCAATGGAGGGGATGTCTCTACCCAAAACCTTTTGAATTTGCCATTATTTCAATTGTGCCAAAAATGGCAACAAAAAATCCCTGTGACATAGATAGTAATGATCCCCAGGACCCTAAGATCCCCCACAAAATATTGGGTGGCCCTCCACCGTTTCCTCTGGTAGGAGTTTGCATATATATATATATATATATATATATATATATTGGGGAGTAGGAAGTGGAGAACACTGACCCCACCCCCTCCCTCCGCCCAATATGTTTCTATATTTTTTGTCTGTCTGTCTATGTCATTATATTTCTCAACTTATTTCTGAGATTCGGTCAGATTTTTGAATTAATCAGAATTTCATTATTTCTTTTTTTTATCTAACCCTCTTTTTCTATTAATACCATATCAGTGGTTAATAATTAGGTTCATGATTCCAAGTTCCTTGCTTCTTTTTTCCCCCCTAAATTCCCCCCCCCCCCCCCCCCCTACACCCTTTAATTTTTTCCTTCCCCACTTCTTTCTGTGGTAAAGGAATTACAGGCTTTTAATTTATTATTTTGACTAGCAATGTACCTGTCCTATGATGAGGCAACAAAGACATTTTACTATAATTTGAGATTTGTTTGACTGTTTGTTTGTTTGCTATCTCCTCCCAGACCAGATCCTTGGTTGGGCTATAAACAAAGAAGGAAAGGGATTGGGGCACAGTTTTTTGTTTTAAAGATATTTGTAGTCACAGTGTTCCAAAAAGAAAGGAAGGAAAGGATAATGTGGACTTACCTCAGTTGAGTGTGTTTACACAATTGTGCTTGGTAGTGCTCGTAATGCAGCTTGGTGGTTACTCATGCATGAAATAGAGATCCCCTATGGAAAGTTTAAAAAATAATAATTTTGAACAGGCCAGCCCTACGGACAAGATTTGACTCAAATCTTCACCAAACCTCACCTAAAACCATCGTGGGTGATCTATCATTAACCCCTGAAAATTTTAACCATGTAGCTAGAACCAAATAACTGGGAGGAGATGCCAAACAAACAAACAGAGAATTAAAGTAAGTAATGACTAATCCATAATCTGGATTCACTATTTGTAGCTATCATATATTGTGCAGCTATGGCTGTATGCAGCTCTAGTCCAATAAAATAGTACAGCAGACATTTATGTTGTTCTCTATACCTGCTAATTGGCTGTTTCCAAGGACAGACAATGCCTTGGAAGAAAAAGGGAAGGTCTTGCATGTAAAAACACCAAATTTCTTCTGGGAAATTGATTATTATATAAGCAGTAGCACATTAACTAGCATTGCCTGGGTCAATATAAACATGAAATGTGATTAAGCCACTCAAAACAACATTTCTAACCTATGCGGCTTCATTCAAATGTCAGCTCTAAGTAGACATGCAAGCAGAATTGCCTATTGATTTTTCAGAAAGGGCAGAATAATTTGAAGCATTGTGTGATACTGAAAGCTATATTGCTAAAATTTGGTGGACAGCACAATTGCCAACTTTTGGTTTTACATTTTTAGAAAGGCCAGAATTTTTTTTAAAGGATGGTGTAATACTGTGAGGAAAATTGCCTACAATTGCATAAAATTAATTTGGCCTAAAGCCCTATAGAAATATTTCAATAGAACAGTCACAGAAAATTTTGAATTAAAAAGCTATGAGAAGAAAAAAATAACATCTTAATAACCCCATGGATCATTTAACCTAAAAGTTCTTTCTGAAATCTTAAACCTCCTGATATTTCCTGAACACATTCAGCCACATTAGAGGGAGGGGTGTCATAAAGCTTTAAAATGACCACATAACTGTATTTGAGCTCCAATATAGGGCTGAACTTGCCTCTTTGAGAGTACAACTTATCCATTGATTTTTTTCTCTTTGAGAGTACAGCTTATCCATTGATTTTTTTCTCTATAGAAAGGCCACGTTTTGGAAACATGGTGAAATACTAAAAAGTAGATTGCCAACAATCAGAGGAGAGCACAGCATGCCCATCATATTACCAACAATCAAGTTTGAAAAGTTTACACGGTTTGAATGTGCTTTAAAATGTAATGAATAATTGACACAGCAATGCTGTCTTCTGAATAGATCCTTTTTTGTGTGTGTGAATATTGCTCACACATTTTCAAGTATTTCAGGCATGAGAGCACATTTCACTAGCATACAAAAACGGAAAAACTAGATATAATCACCGGACTATATTTAGCTGTGCTTTTGTATCACTACACGTTATTATAAATTTTGGTAATAGGGCTAGATCATACTCCACTAATATATACAAACAGATTAGTTTCATTATAGTAAGAGTTCATAGTTGATCTTGGGCAGACCTCTCACAGAGGACAACCTCTCTACTAGATAACAAATCTCCCATTGGTGAGAGAAAGAAACACAGCAACAAAAACAACAACAACAAACACATATGCTAACATACTGAAAGAAAAAATTATGCTGATGGAAGAGGAGAGGGAAGTCGAAAAACTGCTTCCCTTTGGCTTCATCTTGAGGTGAGCGTATTTCATGCTGGCACAAAGTCTGCCATTTCAGAAACTAACACCTAATGGGGAAACAGAAAAAATAAATACAAATACAAATGAGAATGACAGAATTGTTAATAACTCTTAGTTTACATACACACATGCACATATAAATATCCATGTTTACACACACACATGCACATATAAATATCCATGTTTACACACACACATGCACATATAAATATCCATGTTTACACACACACATGCACATATAAATATCCATGTTTACACACACACATGCACATATAAATATCCATGTTTACACACACACATGCACATATAAATATCCATGTTTGAGTGCAAGTAAATATGAATAGTAAGCACACAAAAGAGAACATGTCAAATAGATACATGTATGTACATGTTTTTCAATTTAATGAATACAATTGGCTGGTTTCAACCACAATACTGCACACCTGACCATGGCAACATGTCAATGACCACATAACCTGTAGTACAGAGGAATACGGCCATCAGCCACCTACACTTATGCCTCTCCCCCTATACTAAGTAAATAAGTTGATGCTTAATCATATGCAGTGACCAATAGCTCGAGAATCCTCATGCATAACGACATATTCCTAGGATATCTAGTATTGTAGACACATGCACATTAATGGGTGTCACTGGAGTACACCTGCACCATCAGCTTGTGCTCGAATGAGGAAGAAGATGAAGTAAGCAAAGTTTTTAGTTACAAAAGTTGCACCAGTTGATTTATACCTAATCTTCCTCTTCTCCACCCCAAAGAGGGGGGATCCCATTATATTGGAGCTTGTACTGTGTGTGTGTGTGTGTGTGTGTCTGTCCAGACTAAATCTCTATAACTAGTGAACCAAATGAGCAGGGGAATACCTGTGGATCATAAAAACATTTTGGCAAAATATTACTTGGCCGCAACCTTCCTGTGGGTGTCAGACCGAAAAAAAAATTACAAAAAAAAAATGGAGATTTGGAGGTGGGAGTTGTGGGTTCAAACCGTCATGCTCCACCACCAAGTATGTTTTTTTCTTCTTCTTTGCAATTAAAAACAAATTCCCCTGCCTATTCCCTTTCCCTATCCCTTTCTACTTTGTCCACTAGTTGCCCTACAGCAGCAGCAGCAGCTATTTCTCCACTTGCTTGCAGCTGCTCCTTTTTAGATTATTGGAATCTGTCTCATAGACAGTCAGAAAAAGGTCAATATCTATCACTTTTTTTTATATATATTAATGTCTCTATATATCAAAAGTTGTGTGACATAATTAAAACTAAGTATCCTTAAGCTTATCCAATTGGTAAGGATCATCATATACAGTGTGTGTACATATAGAACGCTTGCAAATGGAAATGACCCTAACCAGTAAGAAGGAGCAATATAAGTATGCAGCAGACTCCAATAAATCCTCCCTACAGAAGTGTGCCTGCCTTAAGGCTTGAAGAGGACTCCTCCACCCCCTGCTCTAACTAACTGGTTCAGTTTTCTTAATGAAATATATCAGGTCACTTTTTTTGTGGGGGTTTGCCCTATTTCTGCGTTTAAGCCAGAATATGCTTACCCTAGCCCAATCTGAATGTAACCTTCACGGAGATTTGCAACAAGGTGCTGTAATCAATCCTTAAATGTTTTGCAAAGATTCCTTCAAGGGTTTGGAAGGAGATGCAATCCACACACACACACACACACACACACACACACACACACACACACACACACACACACACACACACACACACACACACACACACACACACACACACACACACACACACACACACACACACACACACACGCACGCACACACACACACACCACAACACTCACGCATGCACACAGAAATCTTGAATTACAGCAAGATGGTGCTATCTAATTCAAATGCTGATATTGGAAGAGCATTTAGCATCGTGCGGAATAATAAAACGTAGGATAGCACACTATTGAAGCATGAAATCCACGTTAGTTCAATGAGCTATAAACTAATTCATTTTTGGCATCTCAGCTGCTACAATTGGAAGTGGACAAAAGAATCAATTTACAAGTGAAATCTGATGTATTATTACAATGTTCAACAGCAAAGATAAATTAGTCTAATAATCAGTTAGCAGTGTTACTCACTAACTTAAAGATCCCTAAACTAGTAAGCATGTCAGTGACACTGTGTGACGTGTCGTTGCTCCATAATGAAGGAGAAAGGAGAAATATAAAACAATCTATCAACCAATGCTAACATGGGGAAGTGTTCTTAAATTTACAAAACCACGATAATGATACTAGTCAGTATACAGTTTAGAAATAGCAACTGTAATTATTCCTAAACTAGTAATTGTGTATAGTAATGTTACCATAAGATTCTGACAGTTGACCTCTGACCTCGGGACTGACATAATTAGCATGTCTCTGTGGTGGAGTCTTGTGGTTGGACACAAACTCATCAAACTCTACAGAATCAGAAGCTCCCAGAAATAAACTGTCCACTTGTATTGGTAGTTCTCCAGTATCCCAACTTCCTGTGGACAAGGAGCGATAGTGCTTCATGTCGTGTGGAGTGGGAATGAAATCACCCCCAGAATGGGAATCAGTGAGTGCATTTATATTGAGAGTTGGTTAACTGGCAGAGTTAGTGTGCGCATGTGACGGGTGCAAGTGGAAGTTGTCCATATACTGACATTGCCTTGTAGGTCCTTGTGGCCATAATAGCCTCCTCCAGCCACACCCACCTTTGCAATGAGTTTGTGGTTTTGGTTGCTGACACGGGAGGAACTAGATTCATTGCCATCTCTGTTGATAGGAACAGGGAGAGGAGGGGATGTTTAGGGTGAGGTCAATTAGGACACATATTAAACCAACTTGAATACGAGTTATACTTGGAAACATTGAGCATACAAAACCAGCTGCTAATTTTCTCATATTCGTACATTTCTTGTAATACCATTGACACACACACATACACACACACAAAATGCAAATTGTCTAGCTGCCATCAACACGGTGACGCGCACCTGACATAGTCAGGGTCCTCTGGTGCCTGTACACTAAGCAGGCACTATGAGCCAGTGCAAGCAAACTCCTGTGTGTGTGTGTGTTCATAGCCCAGCTCCCAACTAATCTAATTGACTGCTGACCAAAGACAATTGTCTGGGCTAGAGTTGCCTGGCTTCTGTGTGCACACATACAGTAGGAAGTCAGTTATCCAAACTTCAGTTATACAAACATATCAGTTAACCAAACAACATTTGATACCACACTCACCACAATGCAAGCATGTTGAAACCACAAAAGGAGCAACAATTATTAAATTGGCACAAATTAACCAATTAACCAACCTACGAACACTGCAGCTGTTTACTCCATAGGATTTAAGGAGCTGAAAATTAAAATTTGGTGAGTAATGGGAGAACTTTAGCCAGTGTAGCTACCCAGCACCACCTGAGAAACCAACAGTCCACACTATTATAAGGAATGGAAGACAAGCTGCAGTCCTTCAGAATACATTCAATTGACAGAACAAATCTAGCCTGCAATAAATTAAATAATTGTGTTAACACAAGAGGGCAACTTCAGTTATCCAAACATTTCAGTTATCGGAAGCACTCTAGTCCCAATAGGTTCAGATAAATGATTACCAACTCGTGTGTGTGTAATACTGGGAGGGGAAGTTTTGTTCTTCTCCTACATACTCCAGATAAGAACTTAGCAAAGTTAGAAATAGAGGTGAAAGTTCAGCGTGCTCATTCTAACCAAGTTAATCCCGTGTTGATTGCCCTTTGACCCAAGGTTGGTTTGAGGTCATATCTAGAACTTCACTTCTTTCCTGGAGAAGGCCATTCGTCTACATTGTTGTGTAACAGAATCCCTTCCCCAATGATAGCAGAGTTCAATACTCTCTCCCCCTCCCCCCTCCCCCCCACACCATGGTTGCAGTGTAACCATGAAAACAGTTGGACCCAAGTGACCCATGCCTGCTACGACATGAATCATGCACAGAGCAACACAGTGATGCGCACCTGACATAGTCAGGGTGCCTGTGCACTAAGCAGGCACTATGAGCCAATGCAAGCAAACTCCTTCAGGTGTGCGTGCGTGTGTGTGTGTGTGTGTGTGTGTGTGTGTGTGTGTGTGTGTGTGTGTGTGTGTGTGTGTGTGTGTGTGTGTGCATGCGCTAGCACTGACAGAAAATTTTTCCTGTCCTTCAACATCTTCTTCCCACACCAGTCCACCCAGCTGTGGGGAGAGAGGGAGGGAGGGAGGGAGGGAGGGCAGGTGTGGGGAGGGAGGGAGGGCAGGTGTGGGGAGAGAGCACACCTCACCTCACACACACTCAGAACGAACACCAGTGGATCAACTACCACTGGACCAGCTCATTCTTGCCCTGTGGCCTCCCCTCATGTTGCATGTGGCCAAACAGTGTTGCAGCAACAGTAACCACAGTAACATAAACACACCATCAGTGAAAGAATACCCTAAAGCCTTGTCCACTTCAAGTAAGGTTCTTTAAAAATGGGGGTAATCCAACCAATCAGGATTTCTATAGGTAACTGGTAGGAAGTCAGTCCTCCTTACCTTTGACCTTTGACATCCCATTCCTGAACATCAATAAGAAACTCCAATAAAAAGTTCGTTCAACTAAAAGTCCTAGCTGACCTTCCAAATAGAGACCATCATAAGCA
>CAXAKH010000023.1:0-10676 GCA_963969325.1 Lycopodina hypogea | reverse complement strand
ATCCCAAACTCTTGCATCCAACTTTAATGTTGATATTCATCTCTGCCCGCCCACTCTGTTTGTGTGTGTGTGTGTGTGTCATATGCAAGACACCTACAGTAGGTAAGATCACTTTAAGTGTGACCTGTGGGCACAATCAGCACTCATGGCAATCTTACCCAACGACAGTTTAAAAATAAAGCACTGTTCTGAAATCCTTGGCTGCCATGATTATTATAGGCAGGTAATAACCTCTCTAATTAGAAAGGAATGAGGTTGTGTGGATGAGACTGTATGAGTGGGCATGGCATAATTGTACATGAGGGAGAGGAGTGAGGTCATGGTTTTTTGGTGTCCATGTTCCCTGTTGTGTGGTGTTGTGTCTTCCCCAGAGAGAGGTGGGAGAAACTCGTATGCAAGTAATGCAGACTATGTCCACAAGACTGTGCTGGTCACTGAGGAGGGCCGCAAGAGATATGCCGAACAGGTAGGGACACATCTTCACTTGTAATTGAGCAGGTGAACCAAATGATTGCTATTTTAAGTGTTGTTTTGCTTTTAAATTAATTGTATAATTACTTCCTAACTAAACATATTAATTTTTATAATTGTAATTAATTGGTTCATTTAAATTGTGTACAATATTTGATGTCCATCAAATGTCATTAAATAAAGTGGTCATTGTTAGTTTGAAATACTTTAGTAGTCTGAGGACCTCTTTATTTGCCTTTGGCTATATTTTATTTTATTGCTGACAAGGTCTCTATGAGATAGACATAGTACTGCTAATGCATTGGTACACCATTACCTCTGACCCTGTAAAGAATAGAGTGACAATTATTTAAATATTGTATCACCCTTTTAAGAATGAAGTAAAGAGAGATTGATCCTTGTAGGTCCGGGGGTTAGGGGTATGCATGCTCCCCACAGGGCTAGAAAGTTGAAATATTCACAAGTTCTTCCTCTCCCTCCGTCCCTCGTATTTGTCTGTTGTGTGACTGCAGAAAGCAATTGAAGACCATGTGCGGGCCAAGAAACAAAAGGGAACTCTTATTGACAAAATTACATGACCATATTTGTGACAGTTTGTATGTGTGTGTGCATGTGTTAGACCATCTATCTCTGGCTAGAACTGCTGTCATGTCCACTTACATATCATGTGTGTTACATCTCATACCGATAGTGTTACTCAGACCGAACTGTCGCGCGCGCGCGCACACACACACACACACACACACACACACACACACACACACACACACACTCACACACACACTCACACTATGCAGGGTCATGTGATCCACATTTCTTCACCAATTGTATTTTGAATTCTTATAAGAAAGCAGTTATTTTGATCATGTTATTGGGGGGGGGGGGGGGGGGGGGGGTCTCTATTCTACAACTGGTTGCACTGTATTTTGTGTTTTCTTGTCAATTGTAATACAAGTTATTTGTTGCATCCTGTGTGTTGGTGTTGGCCAGTTGATAGTGTGACACTCCTTATCGCATGCAGTGCAATGATGATTCTTCCCAAATTAACGAACTTAAATGCAAAAGCTGGTCTCATCTTATGAATGCCACCACGCCCACCATTCCAAGTGTGCCACAGGTAAAAAAAAAGAAGAAAACGAAATAAACAACATAAAAAACCTTTCAATGTATAAATACTTGCTATTGCTAACACAGAACACAAACTCAGCAAGAAGCTTTGGCTCCATTTCATTAGGACTATTACATCAACAACAACCAATGATAATACAGCTCCCACTAATTGTAATGAACTCACCCAATTCCCCTGCAGTCCCCAATTCAATACAAACATTGTATCTTGAAGAATAAAGATACATGTTCAGTCAATAATGAAAATTAGAGGAACACAATCATATAAACACAAAAACCTGTTAAGTTGTTTATTAATTTTTATAAACAGTGATTGACACAACTTCATTCATGGCAAAAATAAATATCACTTCAGTTCTTACAGGATGCTTCGAAATCTACTGCTTGATCGTTTTTTTTTTTCTTTGAAATTATTATTGACTGAATGTGATGGGCTATGGGCCTCCCTCATCACTGTCCTCATTATCTATTAGTGTCTTTGCCAACACACACTCTCCGCTCTCGATTTGCTAAGAAAGACATGAATATTTAATGGCAGATAACACTTTTAAATCATTAATTTAAGTAAATTATCAAGATAATGTACATAGGCTGGAATAAGTAAACCATGAATGACACTTCTCACTTAATTTTTTTTACAATAATTGACATTTATACCAAATTATTCTAAAATTTAATGGAAAATTACTATTAATCTCTAGCATGTAATAATTCTATATATCAAGGTTAAGTCATTCCAGAGTAAGTTATTGCCAAAGTAGTGTGATATTATCTGGTGAACAAGGCATTTCTTTCTTTCTGTTACAGTTACAATTTATCTAACAATAATACTTCAGGTTTATAATAACATCATGTAAGTATAATATTATATAAATATAACTCAGAGTTCTAGTCTGTGCTCAACAAAAAAAAGTGGAAGCAAGAACTAGTCTTAGTGGTGGAACAGATGTTTGCTTCCCTGTTTCTCATTTCACGAGTTAAAGGATTGATTCAGATTCTGTCATGGCTGCTGTGTGCTTCTGTGCAACCTCTCCAGCAATACACACCCTACATGCATGTACATGCCTTGAATGACATACACATTCTACTTGACTGTAAATCATAAAAACATATTTTGTGTTTTTCTATTCCCATTGTTCCATGTTAACCCTTTACCATGAACACATAGATGGATGCACAGACAAAACATAGAAATACAAGACCAAAAATAGATATTGATGTTTTGCTCCTCGATGGTCCTGAGCAACTGTTTTGCAGCTGGCACAAATGGGTACTGTGCCCTCAGTCACTGAGGCTGCTTGGCAGGATCTGCTAGCTTATGGTAAAGCAGATGGTCTGGTACAAGAGTCTAGCAACTGAGAGATAGCATGGCCTGCCTTCAGTGAAGCTCAGCAGGTTGGATGCCTGCAAGGATGGGAAGGTTGTTCAATGGTGTAGGATGCAGGCATCCAGTCACTACGCTGAGTGAGTCATTAATTGCTGTGTCGATGATGTGGATGTGTACACTGCAACACCAAACAGGTGTGCAGTACTCTGCTCTAGAGCATACAAGGGCCAAGGCAGCTGCACCGTTCAAAATAACTGATTCTCTATAGTTATGCATATAATCTGCCATGCATATAATCTGCCATGCAATACAGATCCAGGTTGACATTTGGCAACAAAACATTGCATACTATGGCCAGTTGGCCATTGCCTTTTTTTTTTTGGTTGACTCCAACTCATATTCTGCTGCATGATGAACAAACCCAAATATCAAACCTGTTGTCATGAATCCAATTCTCCCTCAACTACTACACTTTTCTTTCCACAGCCACCAATCCATATTTCTTCACTCTAACTTATCTTGTATGTATGAAAATAACTGTTGGATCAAACCTGTTGAACAATTCAGTTATGAATTCTCCTCCCCCCACCAACTATCATGCTTACCTTTTCACAGTCAACACACTTTACTTTCTTGACTACCAATTTAGTCCTCTTTTTAAATCAATTCAGTTCTAAACCACAAGTATGAAGTGAATAATAGCAAACAAAATAGTTCTCAACAAAAATAATCAACATTTAAGAGCATATTATACAATAATATTTCATGACAAACAATCCACAGTTACTTGGTAATACACTTGCACACAGCTGATGAAACCATCCCTTGCATTTCTGGCAGCAAACCAAAGCACCCACCTGTCTGCCTGCCAGGAGGTTTAAATCAATCTTCTTTAATTAGCAATCTAGCAGTAAAAGGATCTTCCATACACTATACTACTCTTTTCTTACACTTTATAAAATATAATGCGTAAGAAAAAATATTACAATTTACTATGAATATTATTAATCAGATTATGATCAGATCACACAAATAAAGGTCATTTCCTGTTCCAAATCATGCCAGAAGACCTGGCTAAATGTACGGGAAATTACAGCTAGTGGCAGGTGTTGAAGAGAGTGGAAATTGGTCAAGTTGCTGTGTTTGTAACTTGCTCTCTGTTCTGACTAGATAAAATTGTTCCCTTTTTTTCAGAAGTTTTCTTCTTTTTTAAAAAAAAAAAAAATTTCTTTTTCTGCAGCTGATGTTGGCTTATACTTAAAAATGAGGATTACTTTAATTTTCAGGCAGACTGTAGGTCATGGTCTACTCTTCGTAATGTCCCAAGTTATGTGTTATGTGCCTTTCCATGTCTGAACCATGTCAAAATGTTAATGACCCTGCACTAGCACTGTATGACTCAATTCGTGATGCTATTAATGAAAAGATAAACTTCTTGGCTCTTCAGAAACTCATATATCCATCTACTTTTTCTGGCCCAAGAACTGTTCAAATTATAATATCCTACCAAGGGTTTACAGTCAACAATATATTACATAATTCTTCTACTGATGAAGCAGCTTTTACCTATATCTCTTTCTTGTGACTGCTATAAGAGATCTACTGATGATCACAGTTCAATATGTACTAAATCATATGATGATCCACTCCCATATTATTATGATTCGTTTTATATATCATGGGATACTGCTTCAAGCTCACTTCTCAGTTTAACTTCATATGTGCATCGGAATTCTTACTCTATTACCTGGGTTGATGCCACTTTCACTGCGTTGCTTGATGTACTCACTGGCAGTTCAGGCTACGCTGGCACTATTTCGTATACTTCTATCACACTATCTATTGACCAATTAGAGGATATGCCAGAGGATTCTGACCTACAAGATGCATTGACAACAGTTTTTTCATGGGTAAGTGGACCTCTTCCACATACCATACGTATTGATATATATACACAATCATAAAAGGCATTAAAGATGCCGAAGGATGTAGAGATGGTATGCCAAAAAGCATGCAAACAGGATAGTGTCACTGGTATGAAATGTGCATAAACATTTCACTACTCCAATTCCTACATAAGTAGCTATCATTATTATTGCTAGCATGCAATTGCTTGCTAGGCCCACTTTGATAGGTTGTGGTCATAAAATGGTCTTAATGGAGGGCATATCTTACGGGTGGACATGTCTTTCAGGAGGACATGTCATATGGGAGTATAGTTCTTATGAGAGGGCGTGTTTTATAGGAGGACATGTCATACGAGAGTATTTTTTATGGGATGACATGTCTTATAGGAGGGCATGTCTTACAGGAGGACATATCTTACAGGAGGATATGCCTTAGAGGAGGACATGTCTTACATGAGGGCATGTCTTATGGGAGGATATGTCTTGCAGGAAGTCATGTTTTACAGGAGAACGTCTTACTGAAGGACATGCCTTACAGGACGATTGGTCTTTGTTGTCAGTTCTCTTTTTTTTTTTGTAACCACACAATGTTAAAAAGGAGTTCTTAAATTTTATTTATTTGTTTATTATTTATTTAATTATAGTTATTTATTTAATTATATTTATTTATTTATAGAGACATTTCTGTGATCCTGAAGACAGCATTCCCAGCTGCTATCCAAAAGTAGGTGCTGACGGTTGAATACTTTGTGCTTCAGTCTAAATCACATTTGAGCATGTTTTCAAAAACAAAAGAGAGTTAAAAGTATTATTCAACCTCTCTGTAAAATAGGGATGAAAATTTGAACCCCTTTTTCCATGTATCAGCCATTAGTCATTAGTAAGGGGGATGTGTTGCAACCCAATCAGCTTTTTCTTTAAATATGCTCATCAATAGGCTTTGTTCTTTCCAACAGTCTTGCCCTAACAAAGTCCTCAAACTGTAACTTACCCATCTTGAATGCTCCACAAGGGCTTCCAGGGCTCTAAGTGTTGCAATTTCCTTCGTATCTAAGACAAACAGGTCTGGCTTTCTTCTTCAAAAGGGTTGCCAAATCATCAATGACCCTGACCATGGATTGTATTTTCATAAGGAAGTCTGCACACTTGCTTACTGGCCATGGTGCCACATATATTCAAGTCTGTTAAGTGGCTGTTTATCTTGGAACTATTCAATTAGCCTTGAAATCATGGGTCCTGGTACCATCCAATGTCTCATTCTCTCTTTCATATCTTCAAAATGTACCACAATCAAAATCACATTATAAAAAAGCTGTAACTTTATAATAGAAACAGATATAAATGTGATTCAAGTTCCATATTACTCCATGCAATGAGAGTTTTCATTTCATACCAAACAAGATACACTTGCTCAGTAGTACATTATACAGTGAGAAAACGAACTTGTTTTGTATTTAAATTAGCTCCTAGAGGTCACCAAAGGACAAATCTAAGATGGCCTAATATCTAAATTTGTTTGTTATATAATTTTATACATGTGTATCAAAGTTGGTGCTTTTATCAAAAAGTGCATGATTGGCTTGAATATCCTGTCTTAACCGCCCACTATTAATTAATATGAAGTCATAACTTTTTCAATATGCCAACAAATTATTTTCATTCATTTTTAACTATCTCTTCATTAGTATTCTTGTTGAACCACATGATCGGATCATATTTTTGTTCTCTGAATCTTTCTAATCATATTGATATGCAATATGACATACAGTTCTTATGCTATTTAGCCACATTTTAGTAAAAACAATTTTTTTTTCCTCTAAAGTACACAACTTCAAATTAAAAAATATCAAAATGTTCAATGGTGGCATGATGTTACCTGGCAGATTCCACAACATAAGGTCTAACTCTTTATATAACCTGTTGGTAAATTTCTCTGAAATAATTTGGCATAATGGTAGGTTTTGACCCAACAAAAAAAAAATAAGCTAAAAAAATCTGGAAATGGTTACCATGGTGACGGGGAAAACCAACAATTGTACTTTGGCCAGAGAAACCCTTTGAGCTACAGACCTCAAGATTGGTGTGCATACATGCACAAGTGGACTGGAGCTACTCTTCAAACCCACGCACCAACTTGCAGCCAATCATGCCTAACCATATGCAGGTGACTTCAACAGTGGTGAAGGGACTTATGGTGCATATGATTGTAGTAACCGAAAGCACTCAGAATGCACTCTACCTAGCAACACACACAATCCATGCATTTCATCAATTGGAAACATTAAATTCTGGCCAACAACAGGTATATCTGCTAGTATATATATATATATGCATGAAACTGGTTCGTCTGTCTGTGTTACCTCTAACACATCTAGCCCTAGCCCTGGGGCAAACTTTAGAAGTTGCTCTAGCCCTAATTATCATTTGATGAGTCTTTTATGGAGAAGTTGTCATCATTGTTATTTTAAAGTTTTAAAAATGAAGAGGAAAACAGCCATTTTACATGTTACAATAGTCTGTAATATCTATGATATTAGTAATCATTTTTAAAAACGAACATTGATGTTCTAGGTCAAATACTATGTTCGAAGCAATGGAGATACGTCCATTCCCAAACTGGATAGTGACAGAGGAATTGTAGGGTTGAGCTGCAGTTTAAGTTATGTCATGTATGACACAGAACATGATGAAGTGGAAAAAAATATTGCCGACTTTTTAGGTGGAGAGGTTGGTATCTATGCAATGTTTCTTCTTCTGAACATAATAACAATGTTCGTGGGAATATATTCTATTCAGCAACTAACCAAAACCAAGTTTCCCTCTTTTGATTCTGCCTCCATGAAAATCTTGAATGATATGTATTGGTCAGCAGCTTGTGTTACTGCAGCAGTCAATACTTTATGCTTCATTTATGATATTTTGACTGTGTATATTGAACTTATTAATGGATCACATCTACCTTCGAAACTATTGACAATGATATTGGTCTTCATCTTTGAGGTGCCTTCAGTGTATTATGTGATTAAGGACTTCAAACTAAGTGCTAGTGTGTGTGGTTGCTCAAGGCCTCGTGTAATAAGAGTTGCTCATACGTTAGCACTCTGTCACATTTTGTGGTTCATCCATCGTGTTGGGTGTTGCTTTATTGTGTCAATCTTCCATTTGGCAAATATACCTGCCCAAACCTTAGCAACCATTTATCTCCTCTTGACTATCATACTGTGCTCAATACTCTCAATGGCTCTAATTATGAACATAGTTTGTCGTCATCGAAATGCTCATCAAAATTTGTCTCAATCCTAAAAATTGTTATGATACTTTCCTTTCCATTTTGTTCACACTCTTCTTACTTTTCTTCTTTGTTATATTTCTGGACCTGTCACGAAATGACCTAATTTCATCCACAATTGGAAGCATCATATTGTCTCTCCTTGTTCCACTGATATTACTCGTAATCAGCTTAGCTGTGAATAAATATTTTAAGATGAACAACATCGGATTCATGAATACCACTACAGAACAGAGGAATGTTGGAGTGGAATATCAAAGTCTTAATTAAAGAAACACTAGTGCTTAAAAATAACTGAACATTGTGTTGTAATTTTTGTTTTTGTATGTTTTTTTTTTTTATTTATAGAAATTTTGCATAATAAAGTTATGAAGTGCATAAGGTTAGAGTGTTAAAATTATTTAATAGATCATTATGTGCCTAGGGTGGACCCTAATTGGTGTGGCATTTGAGCAGAAATTTCAACTCTCCAATTATTGTTCACTAGAAAGTACCAATCCTACAGATGGAGACAACAAAAGTATCTCACTATAATTTGAAAATTTTTGTTGGTTTGTTTGTTCCCTGTCACATACCAGCTGCTTGGGACTACAGGGCTCAAGAAAATGGAATGAGAAGGAAAGGAAATTTGGAATGGTTTGTCCTATGGACAAAGACAAAAATGAACTCTTAATGTAATTCTAGATCTGTTGTTCACTATCTTATCCTATATGCTTAGTATTATGGATTCCCTTATAGTGTGTTTTCTCTTAGAGGGAGTCAGTTGGCAATTAGGTAAAATTTTATTAATTCAACATCAGAACAACACTTTGAATGAATTAATAGATAGAACTCAATAATGATTCGGCACTCAGCATAAATTCAACTTGACTGAAATTGGCTTCATGGGAGAATGGCTTTTATATTCCAGCTCCCATGAGGTGTAGTGGTTTTCTGACATTAACAAACAAGGTCATAGATGTGAATGTTCATTTTTATGATCTAAAGCAACAATGATTTATGTCATTACTTGTCCATTTCTTACACGTTTCTGCTTGTTCCTTGGGTCAGGTGTTTGTGGTGGTGGGCACCTAGGGTCAGGGGGTTCACAATACATGGCATGCAGGGTTCAAAATGAAGAGGGAGGAAAAAAAGAGCAGGAAGTGGTCCGGGCATAGTTTACTGACCTATGTGTGTTTACACAATTGTTTTTTGTAATAAGCAGGATGGTTTACTCAGGCGTACAGTTGTGAGTCCAACCACAAAATTATAAAGAAGAAGAAAAACCGTGGGCAGGGTTTTACTCTGATCTTCACCAACCTTCCTTATAAACCACCCCAGGGCAACTCCCATCAAGCACTGAAAACTTGATCCCTTTATGCCCAATTGTCTGGGAGGAGTCATCAAAACAAACAAACAAACACAAACAAACACAAACAAACAAAGAAATTGATAGTTATTTTGACTGGAAAGTATCCATCCTGTGATGGAGACAATAAAAAATATCTAATTAAATAGAGATGCTGTGTTGTTGTCCATCCACCAACAGTGAGAGCAAAATAGCATACTCCCAAGACAGCTGCCTGCTCCAACCCTGAAATATCCATCACATACACTTTAATGGCCCAAATTTCATCTGAAGTGGTCCAATAGCCTGCTGCTTCACCACATCCCCTTGTATGGATGGAGGGAGGGATGCATGCATGCACACGGCATGCACACATGTATGTATATATATAGAAGATTAGTTAGGGGTGGAGTTTGATTATGATGATGTATTACTTTTTGAATCCAGCATGTGCCTTGGAAATCACAGAGAAATAGATGGATATTGTAATGGGCAGGAATTTCCCAGACCTTGCTATGGGAAAAAAGAAGAGAAAGGGGGAAAAGGTGCCCAGACTTGGATTCTGAAGTTATTTTTATAGTCTCCATCCTTAGGATGGGTATTTTTCTGGTTTTACCATAATTCTCAATTTGTTTGCTTGTTCTGATAACTTCTTCTCCCAGCCACTAACCTAGCAAGCTAAAAAAAAATTTAAAAAATTAAAAAAAGGAGAGAAAAAATAAAAGTAGCAGGAAGTGGTTTGAGGAAAGCTTTACTGACCTGTGGTTTACACAATTTTGGATTTTAGTAACCAGGTTGGTTTACTCAACAGAGTTGTGACCTCAACCAAGAAATTTTGAGGGAAAAAAGCTCCACAGGCAGGGTTTTACTCTGATCTTAACCAAATTATCTCATAACCAACCACCCATGAGTGACCAGCTTCAAACCCTGAAAATTTGAGCTGATCAGTCCCAATTGTTATCAAACAAACAAAATAATTAATCGGGGAATTGTATTAAGTTTCTTTAATGACCTCATCTAATGTGAATTTCAGTGGTCAAGAGAAAAGAAAGAATTAAAAGTTGTCTATAGGAATTGAACTAGGCACTTTGATTCTTTGACTATTTTATCAGAATAGGGCTGGGAAATAGAATATATTAAGAAAATTTTAATTTTATAATCAGTAACAGCGACAATATCTTGGGAAGGGAGGAAAAAGATAAGATTATGGTACAGATCAGAACATTT
>CAXAKH010000022.1:0-16739 GCA_963969325.1 Lycopodina hypogea | reverse complement strand
GCTCACATACTACTTCCCCCACCACCACCACCAGTGGTGTACCCCAGCCTGCCTGTAACCATGATAACCCTAGTCCCGCCCCCTCGCCCTGCCCCAGCCCCAGTCAGCCCCCCAACACAGACACTCAGGAATCGCAGCTAGAGGAGGGAGAGATCGACATCAAGCAGGAGTTAGATAGCTTAGAGAACCTGGACGAGCCCCTCACCGAGCCGCCTGATGGAGGGGTGGCGAGTGAGGAACCCACAGATGCTGGGCAGGAGGAGGAAAATGTGGATGAGCTTCCTGTGGTGAAGACGGAACCCCCAGACGAGGGCCTTCACACCGCGGAGGAGGCGTGTCTCGCCCCCAAACAGGAGTTATCACCCAACAATACCACAACCACAATGGTGAATATGGCCCCTCGGCCGTGTTCCCGACCACGTAGTCACTCGGGGGTGTCACCGCATGCGAGGAGCCCTCACTCCAGCCTGCACCGCACCCCCACGCCTGGCTCCTTCCCTTCTCCTGTACCTCAGGTGTCTCCGGGAGGCCAGTACTACCAGTCGGGGGAAGCCATGCCGCCCGGGCCCTCACAGCGCTTCCACCGACCCCCATCTCAGGAGTTCCCTGCCAGTAAGATGCTGACAGCGGCCGCCCGTGCCCAGATGACACACCAGTCACAGATGATCGGCAGCCCAGGGGGCATGATGGCCCGAGGCGTGATGCCCCAGCAGAGGATGCCCCACCCGGGCATGGCCATGCCGCAGGAGCAGATGTCGCCAGCCGACCCGTCTATGATGAACAACGCCATGCTCTTCACCAACTTCCAGATGGTAACACAGCAATTGTCTCCGGGCCAGGACCCGTCAATGTTCGTCCAGACTATGATGGTGAACAAGCCCGGAGCCATGCAAGGACAAATACAGCAGAATGTGATGCAGCAGAGCCCCATGCAGGTAAGCCCCATGGCGGGGACTTTAATGGCGCCTGGGGTGGTGGAGGCTGCTAACCCGGCTATGATGGGTATGGGCGTGACCCAAGCTAGACCAGTGAGTCAGGCAGGCCCTGGCAAGGAGCAGTCACCCATACAGGCGGTACAGAACATGATCCACGGGCTGGAGGCCACTCAGAACGCCCTGGCCATCGCCGCTGCCACACACCACCGCATGGATGGCTGCGGAAACGGCAAACGGCGGAAGTCAGGATCATCCGAGAGCGGGAGAAGCTCGGCCAGGCCTGCCAGTGCTAGCCACATGAGTGATACAGGCTCGGTACATAGCGGACCTGGACCCGAGTCACAGAATCCGGTACAGGGCCCTAACCCTGGCATGGCTCAAGGTGTCCCCAACCAACAGCTCAACGCCATGAACATGCAGATGCCTCCGCTGTCTGTGGCGGCTGTGACAGGAGTGACCAATGCCATAACTCAGGTGATACCAGCCGTGGGCATACAACAGCAGCCCATCATGCAGATGATCAACCCACTAGATGTGGCTGTACAGAATGGACCCATGGTGGTCACCGAGCAGGGTGCCGTACAGATGGTCACCGACCCACAGGCGTCCCTAGCCCAGCTTCAGGTCAGTCCCTCTAACCAGATGGTGGTCATGTCCCCTGACCAAGGCACCCTCATCTCAGTACCCCAGCAGGCCATGATGTCTGGACAGATGCACATAGCCACTGAGCAGCTTCCTGAGGGTGGAGAGGGTGAGAGTAAGGTGGAGGATATGCAAGGCACCGAGGCCGATCAGGAGGCACATGCCAGTACCGACCCACTGCCTGAGTTAGAGACAAGTACCATCGACACTCCGATATCCTGTGTGGTCACTACAGCCTCGCCTACCAGCAGCACCAGCTCAAAGTCTGAATCACCTAAGGGTGCCAAGTCTCCAAAAATAAAAAAGAAGGACCGGTCGAAGAAGGCGAGTACACCAACCATCGCCAGTATGTTGAACGCAGCACAGATGTCCTCTAGCCAAGTGATGATGGTTCCTACCATGGCCCAGCCACTGGTACAGAACTCAACTACAGGGCCGACCGTAGCCACAGTGGTCGGGAACGGACCTAACGGTCAGCAGGCGGTCATGTTACAGCCCGCCGTCGGTGTGGCCATCACTGGACAGAACCAGCTGAACGGTGTGATGTGTCAGAACCCAGTGGATATGGGACAGGGGTTAATACAGGGACAGTTTAATGTGATGCCAGTGCCCGCTGGACAGTTTAACATCAGCCAAGCCCAGGCCATGAACCTGGTACAGACTATGAATGTGATACCCAGTATGGGCGCGGTGGAGGTAGGACTCATGCAGAACTTCCAGCCGACGCAGTACCAGGATGTGGTCAGTATGAAGCAGGCGGCTCTCTTGGGTCAGTCGCCGCAGACTGCTGCCCAGTTCATACAAACACTCACACAAAACCTACAGGGACAAAACAGTGTGCTGATGCAGAACATGCAAAACCTGCAGGCAGTGAATGGGACTATGCTACCCGTGGTTCAGGCTTCAGTGAATGGAGCCCCCACACAACTGCTACAGGTGGCTCCTGGTTTGAATGTGTTAGCAGGGACTGTGCCAGAGGATGGGTGTATACAGCAGGAACCACCCCCTGACATAGCAGTCTCTAATGGACAGTTAGAGGAGGGCCAAGTGGATTACCTGCAGGAGGAGGGTGGCACTGAAGGCGATATAGAACAGGAAATGCCAGAGACGAACGGTTTAGAGGCAAGTCATGTGGACCAAGAGGCCGATAATCTCTTACCGGGTGATATGGAGGAGGATGATATGGGTATGGAGGATACCGAGGAGTCTGAGCACCTCCATACCTCCCACTCACCCGAGGATGACCCCTCACACAACCCTGACGAGCCCTTCGCCATGGCTCCTGAGGACCAGGCACCGTTTAGTCCAGACGAGATGTCTGCACTCACCATGCCAAACCCGACCAACCTGACCGCAGCAGTCAGTGCTGTGGTCAAGTCTCAGCCGATATTCGGCGATTATCTGGACACATCTGACAGTTCTAGTCTTTACAGTAACATTAATCCTAAGAAGAACGCCCTGACGTATGGCGGCCTCCGTAGGGCGAGAGGCCGGAGAAAATATAACACAGTGAAGAAGTTTTCATTGCGGAATATAGCAGGAAGGTTTGCCTCGACTAGTTTGAACAATGAGGTATCTAGGGAGAGTGATAGTACGGGGGCCCCGGCCTCACCACCTCCTGATGTCCCTAGCACCTCACCCCCGGCCATTCAGGTGGAAGACTGCTCCCACCAGCCAGAATCTCCTGACCGAGGCTCGCCCGAGCTCACCCCGTCACCCCTCCTCTCACAAATCTCACCGCACAAACCAAGCACAGAGCTGGAGCCTGGGGAGATCGACCATCTCGGGTCTCACACGCCAGACATGGAGGGCGATGAGGAGGCTGATAGCCGGTTAAACTCCATTGGACCCCTCCGACCCAAGTGCTCCAGTGCATCGACGTCCTCGGACACGTCTGAGGGTACGCTGGCCGACTCTGGTCAGACCACCTCTGTGGGGGAGGAGTCAGATAAGGACAGCCCACAGGTGGTGAACAACCACCTACCCCTGGTGCAATACCCTGGAACTAATACTGATATGGAGGTCGGGTCGGAGGACATCAAGGGTATGAAACGGGTGATGGAAGAGGAGGATGCTGATGATGGATTTAATGAGGGTGAGTGTATATCTGTTACATTTGTATAGGAATTATTTTTGTTAATAGTCTCTTAAGATACTGTGAGTCTCCGTAAACATAATAGTATTTTAGTACATGTGTATGCATTTAATACATGCATACTTAAAACATATTTCTTGTAATCAAGCAGGCATTGATATAGTAAATGTTTATTTCTTTTTTTTTTTTTGCAAAAGGATTATTGCGATGCAATTACATTATATTTATAAGTTTTGGGTGAAAACCGGTGCGTTATTATGCTAGTAGTATTTTATTGACTAATAACGTTACAACTTCACCAGATGACGAGTCTGATGATTACATTCCACCGGCCACGTACCCACGGAACTTTACTATAGGACAGGTTGTGTGGGGGCCGACCCGAGGCTACCCCTCCTGGCCTGGTAAACTCGTCCATGACTCGGACGTACGGGGTAACTACCGCATGGACAAGGCTGAGGATGGCAAGGTAAGGGATGGAGCTCTGTCAATAGAACTGTATCTGAAATATAGTGACATGTAGACGAGTATTGAAATACCCCTGTGATGTTTCCGAGCTTTTAACTGCTTGTAATCTGCGATGAAAAATTCTGTTTTTGGCCTATAGCTCTGATCTACATGTCATGAGCTACTGTTAGGGAGTAATAAAAAATTCTGATCTTCCTCAAACAAGTTTAACAAGCCGACCACTAGATTATTATTAATAATACTGATTTCACCATATTTTGAGCTGTTAAAGTACTCAGGCATTTGCGACTGACAGATTTTTTTATTTGATCGCCATTTAGTATTGTTTCAATTTCCCACTATTATCATTTTGATTAATATTTTTATATTACATCAAATTATAGTGGTCTACCAATGTGTTTGTGACCATGTATTAATACTCTGTATTCCCAATATAATTTGTAGATGTGGGTGAAGTGGTTTGGAGACCACTCGTTCAGTCAGGTGGAACCCGAGAAACTCAAAACCCTCTCTGAAGGTCTGGAGGCTCACCATCACGCCAGGAAAAAACTCAGAAAGTAAGTCAGAGCAGGCTAAGGTGCAACAGGGAATTTTGAACATTTTGTAATTATAAAAGCACAGTATTTGTTCTTTGAAATATGTCAGACGAAACAAGATAAATAAAATTATTGACTGTACTTGCCTTGTACTGTCACAAATTGGCAGAAAAAGTACTTACTGAAGTGAGAACTTCATTACTCATATGTTACAGGTCGTATTTATGAGTTTTATGGAGCTCATTTCAACCTCAACTTGCATGTTTGTCTATTGTTTCATCACCGAGCATGTGACAATGAGAACTGTCCTTGTGTAGGTATCGGTATAACATGTATTTCCATCATTTATAGGGGTCGAAAGATGACCACCAACCTTGAGGCTGCCATTATGGAGGCTATGAATGAGCTTGACCACCAGGAATCTCACGGCTCCCTCCCACCCCCTGAGGATCCTTCACCGCCACGCCGCCCCTCCCCTACCCCGGCACCCATCGCCTCGAAACCTCTCGTCACCAAGCCTGTGCCACCGACAACCAAAGCTGGAGCCCCTATGCGAGCCATCGACATAAAACCTACCGCAGCCAACAAAACTGTGACAGCAAAGCCGAACCAAACCAAGATGGCGACAACCAAACCGACCAAACTGGTTACTGCATCAAAACCCAACAACAAACCAAAGACAACCAAGAAGAAGAAGGCCAGATAGGACACCGCCACATTACAGAAGAATACAAATAATATAGAAACGGTGTATTACTGAACTGTAATAGTATACTACTACTATGAAATATTGACTGGTATGCTACTTAAGAAATAGTCGTACTACTCACAAGTTAAACCACAAACCTACTGTGTTATGTCCTGGGACCATTAACTTACACGTTCTGTCTAGGTGAAGCTTGCACTGTCGCACTCTGTGCCACTTTCTTGCACTGTATATACACGGACGAATTTGTCGCCTACCGTATGAGCTAATTTTCGAGCATTTCACCGTCATGCTACTTGTACTGTATTGATGTCACCGACACTGAAACTACTATCAGGGACTGCATATATTAATATTTGCTTTCTACCGGGCCAGTAGCTTATCAGTCGCTGGCCGCTGGTGTTCGATGTATGTAACCATGGGTGATGACCCGCCCACACCTACCCAAGTAATGTAGCTGGCCACGTGACCAGGAGAGCCCCACTGCCAAGCCCCGTCTAACTCACACAGAATCTCACACTCACACTGTATGTAGCTGTACTCGAGCACTGTACCTAGATCTGATGCCCCTCTCCAGCTACAACCACTGCTTGTAAGTAGTTTATACAACCAGTAGTATATACAGGCAGTAGTATAAACAGTTGCGTATTTCTTTTATCCCAGTGGTTACCGTTGTAATCCCCGCAGTGCTGTACAACTCCTACTACTACTAATACCAAGACCACTGTATTGTAACGTTTGTGATGTGTGTCTCCATGGCAACAGTGTAATGTCGTGTTGGTTTCCTGTAAACGTTGTTTAATACTTAACACCATCAATTGCAAATCATTCAAAATGCGCCATTAATATTATTATGCTTGGTGAAGTGTAATGATTATAAATAGCTGTAAATTATTGTGCTCGGGCATCGAAATTGTTTACTTTGTGTGGTTGCTATGGTAACCAGGAAGATAATCTGATTGACATATTGTGATTGTTTGTTGTGATTAGGTTGTTTTGTTGTCAGATGGACTTGAATTGTTTATGTTTTCAGATGTAACTGTCCTGTCAATATGGGTAGAAAACGTCATGGTTTAAGACTGAATAATGTTTGAGTTTCGATCGAGAACAAATGGGTTCAATTTGTTACTTATCGATATTTGGATTCTTTGCAGAGGTTTGTGAAATACTATAGCAACAAAACCTACTTTTGAACAAGTATTTAAATATTAATTAAGAAAACAGAAATGATCTATTTAATATATTGACTTCTAAAACCAAGAGTATATTTACGTCTATGTAACATGTACGTTATTTACACGTTATTATTAACACGTTTACATCTATAATATATAATACCAGGGGTAAATTGTAATTAAGGAAAGATTATTTAATTACCAGTCAGTGGTGAATGCTAAACACTGCTCTGATTTGGTTTCCTGTTAATTAACCAATAATGAATGCTGCCAAGTCAGATATTTCAACCATAATTGTATGATTTTTACAGACACTTGCAATCATGCTCAGCTTTTTAGTACATTTGATTTTGATTATATGTTGATGAGGCCATAAAGTGATGGTGAAATGTAGACTATAACAGCTATACATGTACATGTACAATGAATAAGCCTAGCAAGAGACCGACAGAGTCTAAGCACAAATTAGTTAGATTTATTTATTACAATGAGAGTATTACCCAAGTGGATTACTGTATTCTATTAAAGTTAACAAGCAATTATGATTGCTCATCACATCTCATTGTTTTCCGAGAGAAAAGTGTGAATCTTGATCGAGTATATTGGTATATTTAGCTCGTATATAGCCATTAGTAGATTAATTTTTATTAGACTATTTAGTATATGATAGTAATAATTGTAGTTGACTATTACACTGTGCCATATCCAGACTATATATGTACAGGTCTCTGTCATGCTTGCTGTCTACACTCTAGGGCTATGTAATAGATTACGGAAAGGCAAGTGACAGAGCATGATGGTTAGGAAGCAGGAAAGATGTACACGTGTGTTGTACTGAGAGACAAGTTACAACGCTTTAAATAACCGATTCCATTTAATTAGAGATGATGATGATGATGATGTGTTTTGTACGGCTGCCGCCTGCGAACTGCGACTGTATAAAAATTAATATGCAGAGAGCACGGTGCTTGCCGTATTCTTATATATTACTGTGTACAGATATGTGTATGATATAGATGACCATATACGTGTATGGATGCATGTATAATTAATATATATATGATATGATATGATAATGATCTATGTTCACAACTGAGTCTAGTTGCCTGTTTAATGAAAATCTTGTGTATAGTCAAACATATACATTATTGAAATACATGTTGATTATTGAAACCTTATCACTCGTGTCGTTTTGATTATTCCGATTCGTAAGCACATTTTTTTCTGACACTTTACTGGCCAAATTATACCTGTTCCCAATTTTACATGTTTTAAGTGTAGAGTTGATAAGCCATATGAAGAAACAGACCTGATATTTCTCAAGAAAACAATAATTGATGATACAAACATATTGAATATAGGCCTACGTACATGGAAATTAATATACTTGTACATGCAAATTAGTTGAATTGTATTGCAACACAACTATAAATTTAATTAACATTCAAATTCACACACAAAAAAGTTACCTACATTGTATCTGCGCAGGGTCTATTACGCAATTACGTTGTTAGACATCCAATATAAAAGTGGGTGCGGGATGTTATTTTAAGACAGATGGCACCTGCACATGGAAGACGGTACAGGGCTGTGCGGCAAGAAGTTCTAATAAACCGATACCTCTCACAAGTGTTGATTATTAGTAAAGTAAGAGTAACTTTACACATGTACTTGCAAATTAATTGGATTATATTGGAACACAACTATACATTTAATGAACATTCAAATTCACACAACTACAGTGCTAGAACCCACAGTACTGGGGATTATTCTAGGATATTCTAGGATTACTCAGCAACGGCAACCTACATGTAAACATATCAATGTATAATTTTGATTAATTTATATCAAAATATAACACAACCCATAGATTTGTTATTTGGGAAATTTATCCACTTTTATACCTAGCGTTTCATATAAATCTGGTGACAAACATGGCTTGGCGGCTTACTTCCATAATATAGGCCAGACTTTCAATGGTCTTCACCGTAAGGCACAGGCCACCAGTATATAGGCAAGCAGTAGATGTATATATCAGTCGGCTGTACATGTATTAAAGGTATTGATCCGTGTAGACACCATGAGATTCCCCCGTCCCACCACCTCCCTATATAACACTCTGTACATAGTGGGTAACATTGACAGGTCCGGAGGCTCTTCACCGCTCCATATGAATCATGGGGGGACATTTGTCAAGCCGAACCCTAGACTTGTCTTTTACAACTCAATTTTAAAAGCTTATTGTAATGAGCAATATTTTTGACCAGCGCAGTGTATCCCGTAAACTTGGTAACCACGTGTAAAGTTGTTGGTCCCTTGTATCGGGGGAATCATCCCCAAGCACGTACAGTCGGACCAATGCCTATGCCCTTTACGCTTTGTCAGATCACCTCCCTTACACACTGTATCAGTAGGCCTAGTATTAGCAATAACCGTATATCATACACATAAAAATCCACCCCGTATATATTTGTGTATATCATGAATGTTGTTGATTATGGTCATCAGAATTTAATCAATATCGTAAATAAACGTTGCTTAAGTAAGACATTAATACATATAATAAACACATGCACAGTACTAAAACTTTATTGTTTGTCATAGTGTATTACATTTATAACAACTAATAGTAATTATCGATTAGATACAGTGTTAATCAACCCGTTATTTACCCATAGAGAAAAAATATATACAGCATAACTATCATAAAAAGCAAAACATTTTCTTTGATGTGCATATAATAATGAGTTCGTTGAGCTGTCCATACCAAGTCCAGTACATATCTGGATATTATTTTCCATTCTAGTCAAGTATATATCACACTGTTATCCTGATCAGCAAATATCATGTAGGCCTATGCCAAACATGGAAATATGTTCCTGATTTAATACCGAGTTATATGTTATAGATATTCCACCTCATACCCCCTGATTGTTCCCTCTCCCCCATCCATCCCCACCACCAGGTGTCGTCCATCAGGAGACATGGACACACACCGTGGACTCTCATCCCCCAGTTGTTGTTTAGTGAGTATCACATCCCACTTCTCACTGTCATCCCACCAGTAACGTACAACTCTATAGTTACCATGGTCACACACCACAACCCGACCCTGGGGATCCACACACACACCACGTGGATACTGCAGTTGTCTGTCTCCAGATCCCTGACACCCAAACTTCCTGATATACTCACCAGTAGGTGACAATACCTTGATACAGTGATTGAGTCTGTCACTGACAATGAGGTGACACTCACTGTCACTGATAGTTTGGTGACAGACAAAGACTGGTTGTTTAAACCGAGTGTCTCCACTTCGCTGTGACCCCACCTTGTGTATGACCTTTCCACTGTCACTGGACACAAACCACAGACAGTGGTTATGTATATCTGTCACCACATACATGTCTCTGTGATGACAGTACGTCCCACCCCCCACACACCTACCACCAGGTATAGGGATCTTCCTCACCACCTTCCCTGTCTTTGTCATACACAACAAACCTTTATCCCAGTCAACTATAACAATGTGATTACGGGTTGTATCAATACAAATGTGTGCATCGTTAACAGGCATCCCCTTCTTTATCGTGGTCACTACAGTCCCATTCATGTCATATTTACACAATTCTTTGTTACCATTTCTAACCCACCACCCAGGTCCCTCTGTGTCCCAGGTAACATCCCATACAGTAACACCAACCTCCACCTCCCACACCTGTTTAACACTGACCCTCTCTCCTATACTACCTATACTACTGGTCATCACCTTAGATACAGCACCCCCTGATCTGTCTCCTATACTACTACTGCTGAGTGTAGTGTGGGGTGACACTACTTCCCTAGCTGAGTGCTCACTGTGTGACATTTCATGTTTCACGTAATCCCGAGAGTAAGTGATCATACCTTTGATAGATTGGATTAGATCATTAGTTACATCATTAATTACAGGTAAGTCAAGTTTGGGTAACACAGGTACAGAGTTTGTTGTGATATCTGGCAGGTCATCAGCAGAGAGTACAATGTCAGGAGCTGAGTTTCTCTGTTGAATGTCCTTGATGAAAGAGGTCAAACTCTCCCTTGTGGCACGAATGTTCTCAATTTCTTCTTCATGCATGGCTAACTTCTTCACTTCAGCCGCTTTCTTCACATCAATTTTGTCAATTTCTTCGTCGGTTGCTTTGATAATGGATTTCTTGAAATCTTTCAAGTGTTGTTTTGTGTTGTCATAAGCTGTAATTAGCTTTTGTGAACTTTGCCTAACTTCAGACTTGTAGTTTATGAAGAGCCGTTCCGAACCCCTCAGTTTATCAATGTATGAAGTGAGTTGAGTGTTTTTCTCCTTGACGAGTGTCTTATCTTCCATGTCAATGACGTCATGTGTCACGTGTTCAGTGTTAGCACAGGTCATACAAAGTCCTTGAGTACAATCCATGCAATACGCCGCAATAAAATGACTGGGGTGTTTCTGACAAATAGTTCTCTTAGAAAGTGTAACTAAAGAGTGTCCTTTGGTAATTTTGTTCTTTTTATGTTTATTAGTGCATTGTTCACACATGTTCTGTACACATTTTATACAGAAAGTTGTTGCTGAATTTACCTTTGAGCAGATACTACAGTTCCGTGATACAGGTCCAGTGTTTTGTCCGCTTGACAAAAAGGCTGTGATTTTCTCCTGCATATGGCTGATAATCAGGGGTTCTGGCAAACTTTCTATCCCTGTCCCACCTCCAAATACTTTCTCATCCCTACAGATAGGACACACTAGTTTGTTTCTGGACAGTACTTTTGTCAGACAAGGTGTACAGAAAACATGCTTACATTGTAAGACTTTAGGTCTGTCAAACTCCTCCATACAAACCGGACACACTAAATCCTCAGCAAGTTCCTTCACAAAACCTCCTGTAGCCATTTTAGCTCCTGATATAGAGAAGAGTGAATGAAAAGATCGTACACCGAACAGGACCCTAGTGTGTTGTGCTCGGGTAAAATGCAAATGGAGACTTGTTTGCTATTTCATGGACTTTCTCCGCCCTCTAGACACGTCAAGTACGTAATGTATTGCGCTACAGTGTATGTAAAGTTTAAATACCTACTCCTAGTTATAAGAGGTTACTTACACAAGTACGAAACAATTAATCATGTACAGACATCAGGTTTAATTAGGTGTAGCAAAGCACATTGCTACATTTAGCATTTGTGCCTGCTACACCTCGGATTCGCGGGAATTTTCGGTGCATCTGCACCTAACCGGATAGCGTGCGGCAGATGTTGCGCGCGCACTCCAGTTTTGCCGCGAATCCCGCCTCGGCAAGTCTTGGAGTTCCAAAGCCCAAGTGAAGAGGAGAATTCTCCCCTCCGGGATCGAATTCAGAAGTCGGGAACAACCCAAAAGATGGATAAGAAGTCAAAGAAGACTTCCAAGAAGCATCCGGCAGGTAAGGAGGCCGCGAGATCGGAGAAATCCGATTTAAGACCGGTCATCCACGAGACCAAGCCGGAGCCGCCATTGCTACGGCATGGCGAGATGGAGAATCCGACTTCAGTCGGTTCTCCGGCTCCAACAGACCCGGGAGTCGATCACCCTTGCGGTGATTCTCCTGTGAAGGAGGCCATCCGGTCGGTGGACCCCTCCGGGGGTCACGAGGGCGTAAAAAACCCTCTAAACACCGTCCAGGACAGCGCCAAAGTGGCCCCTAGCGGCTCCCACGCACACCACTCTGGTGATAAGTCGGTCGCTAGGCGGAGCCACCCACAGCCCAAGGAGCCAACCAGTCACCAGGGGGCAGCAACGGTGCGATCACTCGACATCTTGCTGTCACCCGACCGTAGTGACCGAGAGATGGACAAGCTAGGACGAGTCAGTCCACGCCGCCCAGACCAAAGCCAAGGCCCAGCACTTTCTGTCCACCATTGTGGCGAAAGCTACGGGCAAGCCATCCGGTGTGGCAGAAGCTTGGGGGATTCCCCCAGAGGCGCTCGCCCAGAGCGAGGCTGAAAGGACCATTCGGCACCAGACCAGTTCGGCCGAAAGACAGGTTCACCCCCGAGTAGGTGACCAGACCCTTCGCCACCGTGACGAGTCGGCCCGAAGACCAGTTCACCCCACTGGTTCAAAAAAAGGGGGGGCCAGCCGTCCGACCGCCAGCCTAGTCGCCATCAGACTAAGGCACCCAGAAGGGAGAAGTCACCCAGATGTTCCAGGGCTGATCAGCACTCGCAGGATCGTTCAAGGCGTCGATCCAAGGAGCGTGAGGGCCGTACTGAGTCCACCTACAGTACTTACCACCTCACCGGTCAGCAGAGACGTCCCTCTCCTAAGATGTTCGGAAGGATACACTACCCGTCTCCTCCCAAGGACCTGTCGCAAGCGCGTCAACATCGAGACTTCCGTGGCGACGAAGGGAAAAAGAGGAGAAGGCGCAAGAAGTCTAAGGCCGACAGGAGGGAGCCTCGTCCTGAATCCAGGTCCCCGGACCATTTCAGGCGTAGGAGCCGTTCTCCTAGGAGGGATCCTGACAGAGAGAGTGTGGACTACTCAGACCTCACCCAACAAGGACCCTTACCAGAGACGTTCGCACGTGGTCCCACGACACATGCTCCCAGAGCAGAAGCGACCGTTTCTAGGCCCCAAGACGTCAGACGAGTGGAAGAGTCTCCCCTAAGACGTACAGTAGTTCTCAACCAGCAGGACACACCACGCCAGAGGGTGCAGACGAAGCAGCAGACTCCAGCGCCAGTGCCAGAGCAACCAGTCACCCAAGGAACTCCGGTTCAGGGGATTGCCCCGCCAGGTGACCCGGTGCCTGCCTGGTTTGCCCCTGTTTTTGACAGAATGATGACGATGTTTGCTTCACAACATCCACCGATGACAACGCCTACCGTGACAGTACAGTCTCCAGTTGCGCTTTCACCCCCGGACAACCCTACCTCTCCAACCCTGCCGGAGGATGCCTTCCAGGACCGTCTCCGCCGGAACATACGTATAACACCCGACGCGGAGATGGAGTTGTCAGAGGAAGAAGAGCCCCCGAAACAGGATGAGGAACCGGTGGTGACTCGATCCGAGCAGCCGCCCCTTAAGAGGCGACGATATGACTCCGATGAGTATGACTCAGACGCCGATGAGACGTACACGCTCTGTGATAAGAAGAGGTACCTGTACCAGCTGTTGGGTCAGCAGTCCTGTCCCCTACCGCCGGTGAAGAAACAGACCGTGGCGCCCATACTAATGCAACAGAACCAGGAGGAAGAACCAGACTTCCGCAACCTGCCATTGAGTGCATTGGCGCACGAAGCCCTCTCGACCCATAACAGGCTCGTTCTCGGAGTGGACCCAGAAGCCTCGGAGGAAGATATATCGTGCACTGACAGGAAGCTGGCCGATATCCCTCACGACGCGGACATCACCATCAAGGGCGTGTCGGTGACCAAACAACGCTGCCAAGGTTTGAAGCCGGACAAGCACTACGGCCTTCATTCCTCGGAGTTCTCCTCCAAGACAGCAGTGGTTGACCAAGACATGCAGGCACAAGTCCGTCACCCTCCCCCCGCAGTAGCTACCATCCAGCAGTGGGAAGAAGTGGAGAGAACTGGCCGACTCCAGGTCGTCATTCTATCCACCATGGAGTTTATGGTCGCCGGCATGAGACACCATCTTGCCGCGGCCCGTATCTCCCAAGAGGCTCACCAGAAGGCTGTCGCAGAAGGTATCACCCCATTACCCCCCGTTCAACAAGTAGAGTTCGGGCTGATGGACAGTTTTTACGGCTCTCTGCCCCAGGCGATCCGCCACTCTCTGGACTGTGGCATGAAGCAGGTGACCAATGGAGTGCTGGTCAGGCGCAACTCGTACCTGGCCAAGTCCACCCTTCATGACCATGTGAAGAAGCCACTCAGGACGCTTCCAATCCAGAGCAGGAAGCTCTTCGCAGGCCGGATGCAGGAGGCCACAGACTTGGATAGAGAGGAGCGCAAGGCCCAGCCGGCTCGCTCTCAGTCATCATCAAGAGGCAGCAAGCCCCAAGGACAGTCCCAGAACCAGTCCAAGTCGTCTCAAGGACAGACCCCATCTCAGGGCTACTCTTCTAACAAGGGCGACTCATACAAGGGCAGCAGCAACAGTGGCCGGTCGCAATCGCAGCAGAGGGGAAAGAAAGACTTCCGTGGCAAGTTTCCCCATGGTCGTGGTCGTGGTGGCCGCGGCGGCTCGGGTAAGCCCTAGGAGCTTGCCCCTCACCCGAGACCCTCCCAAGAGGGGGTCCTCGCAGCGTTACTCAAGACCAACCGTATTCAAGAAACATATACCCAAGGACAAATATTTAACCAAGGAACCATATTTACCCAAGAAGTTTGTGACAAGCCCCCAGCTGTCGCCTTGTCCACAGGTGACTCCGCTGGTCCATATCCCTCTTCCTCTACCAGACGTCCCAGTCGGAGGAAGACTCTCACAGTTCGTAGACCATTGGGAGAGGGTCTGCGACGATTCTCACGTTCTAGAGGTCGTAAGGTCCGGCGTGTCGTTGTCCTTCCAGGACAGACCAACACTCCTTCCACATCCGGTGTTCTCGAAGAGGCCAGAAAGGCAGCAAGTCGAGTTGCAGAAGCACGTCGACAGCATGCTGTTAAAAGGTGCTGTGGAACTAGCCCCCCTACCATCGTTGGGCTACTACAGCAACATGTTTCTGGTCCCCAAGAAGAACGGCGAGATGAGACCGATCATCAATTTGAAGTCCCTCAACACATCCGTGGAGAAGGAGAAGTTCAGGATGGAGACCCAGCGAGCCATACGCAAGGCCCTTACCAAGGGCGAGTGGGTCACGTCCATCGATCTCAAGGACGCCTACTTCCATGTCCCGATCAAGGATCAAGCCAAGAAGTTCCTGCGCTTTACAGTCAGGGAGACGGTTTACCAGTTTCGGGCTCTCCCCTTTGGCCTTACCACAGCGCCGAAGGAGTTTACCAGGGTCACGGCGACCCTGGCTTCAATAGTTCACAGGAAAGGGGTCAACCTTCACCTTTACCTGGACGATTGGCTTCTCAGGGCCAAATCCTATCAGAAGTGTCTGAACCAGACGAAGGAGGTGCTGACAGATACGACTCAGTTGGGCTTTATAGTCAACCCGGACAAGTCCGAACTGGTTCCAACACAACAGTTCTCCTTTCTAGGAGAGGACTTCGACCTAGCCCTGGGCATTGTTCGCCCGACTCAGGAGAAGGTCGACAAGATCCTCGCTCTCTGCCGCATTCTCCGGAAGCTCCACATGAGACCACTTCAACTTTACCTCCTCAGCCAGTGGTCCATGTCCATACAACCTTTGTCCTACAAGGTGTTTCTGAACAGCTTCTTTCAGGACCATCTACTTTGGTGGAACAATCCACAGAATTTGCTGCAAGGACAACTTCTTCAGTTACCGAAGGAGACGGAGGAACTGTGTACCGACAGTTCTCTCAAAGGGTGGGGGGCAACCCTCAATGCAGTCCATATGGCCCAAGGTTCCTGGGACCAGGAAACCTCGGGAAAGTACAGCATCAACTGGCTCGAGCTCAAGACAATGCACCTTGGCCTGGTACACTTTCTCGACCTTCTCAAGAACAAGTCAGTGATGATCAGGTCGGACAATCTGGCGACTGTTTACAACCTGACCAAACAGGGGGGGACACACTCCCCGGATCTCTGCTATCTGGCATGGGAGATCCTCCGCTTTTGCAGAGACCACCACATCACGATCAGAGTACAACATCTGATGGGGGAACGCAATGTGATCGCAGACCAGCTCAGCCGAGCATACAAGGCGATTCCCACGGAGTGGACTTTGAACAAGAGCGTGTTCAGAGCCGTCGTAAACGAACTCGGAGAGCCCGGACTCGACTTGTTCGCCACGTGCCTGAACAACCAGCTTCCGGTCTATGTGAGCCTGTGTCCGGACCCTCAGGCGCTAGCCCTGGACGCTCTCAGCTTAGACTGGAACACACTGCCGCTGGCCTACGCGTTTCCACCCATGCCCATTCTACCCAAAGTGCTACAGAAGATACGGGATTCCACAGTCACAGTCATCCTGATAGCACCGGCATGGCCGACACAGTCTTGGTTTCCAGACCTGCGGAATCTCCTCATCCAACGACCGGTGGAGATTCCAGTACTAGAAGACCTCCTCACGCAACAGGTGGGCCGCCAAGTGT
>CAXAKH010000021.1:0-15110 GCA_963969325.1 Lycopodina hypogea | reverse complement strand
AGAATGATGGGAGTAGTGGCCGCCTCAAAACTTAAGTCAATTCGAGTGGTTTTGTGAGAAGAGATGATGGTCAGTTGTAGGTCCACAAGTGACTTGACACAATTTGCCCATCCTCTTACACATGGACAAGGACTGGATCATCATATTAACATAAACCCTGCACAACCATATACGGTTAATAGTGTAAAATCTGTAGCATGTGCTCAATTCCAGGAAAAGTTAACTTAATTCTTAGGATTTGCAATTCAGCAGAGGCAAATGATCCAAGTCCTTTCCGTGGGTCACCCCACCCTCACACGTCTCACCCATAGATAACTCACACTGTGTAGATACAATTTGACAGGCCACACTTGAAGTCTGTACCTTTAACTAACAATCATTTTCGCCATAGCTATACCAGGTATACTATAATTTAGCGTGTTTGGTCTGATAGAGGTGTGGAATGTGGCGAGCCGTGGTCAATGTGCACCCCAGCCGACATTGTATTTGTGAGGTGAGTATTACAAGTCTCACGGCAACCACCCGTCCTCCTCCCTCCCTCCCACCTCATCCACCGGTCGCCATCTAACCTCACCTGCCCCCAGACACGTCTCTCAAGGTATTTGATTACATTCCTGGCAGATTTCCTCATGCCAGAGGCTATGATAGGTAATGTAAGACGGTGAACCGGTGTCACCAAGGACAGTGCTCCTACAGCCCCTCAAAGCCCACACAACATTGCCTAACAAACACGGATATTCTCTAACATTTAACGCACCTATCCGACCATGGTGGAGTTCACCAGGTAACCCTATATTTCCGAGTCACGTATTTTATCATGTATAATCTGTGCCGAGGAATTGTAAATGATATTATTCTTTGATAAAACTTGCAGATATGGGTAAAATACCACAGACAAATTTATACACAAACACAAAGTGCCAGCCGAATGATTTTACGCTCTTCAGTATTCTGACAACTGATGAGTATTAGTATCTAGGTACCAAGACATAAATTCTTCACCGTATTCGGAATATTTCACGCTTTGTTGAATCTCGATGTGCAATGTATATATCTGAATAGATCACTGATTTGATATAAAATGAATTTAGTTAATATGTGGTTAGGTAAATTCCCCTCGTCTGCTGCGCGGTGAATAGGCTCTTGTATTTTACCAATCTGAAAGAGCAACATGATGACCTTAGCTGTTTGTCGGGGAGAAAAACTAAACAACAGGTATCGTGGGTGGCCCTAATACAATCTACACTCAAGTGTTTTGTCTCTGACAGACATCAAGCAACTTCATGACATCCGGGGATAAATTTGTTACTGAGATATCCTCAGTTGATTGAATTCACCAACGACATTCACAGTTGAAGTTAAAGAAACACGCATAGCACAAGTTTTGACTTCAATTCCTTCTAAAGAGCAACAAGGATTTGATAGTTAAATAAAGTGCGTCTTGTAAAAACACCTGCAAATTTCAAAGCGTCTTCTGTGCAAATGTCAAGAAAAATGTACACCGAGACCAAAGATCATTTACTGAAAGGATCGGGGATAGACATTCCTACATCCGAGTCGTGAGTTACAACTGATTAGGTCACCCAGGAAACCACACATTGCTAAGCAGAAATAAATCAGGGTGGAAATGGGAAAAAAACATTATATAGAACAAAGGAAACCCAAAGAACCGATCGGCACCATGCACGTACTGTAAACATTGTAAAAGGTAATACATCCTGCATTGGAAAATGTAGTTATATACACCAGATAATGGTAAACTGAATGGAACTTGGCTGATTCATGCAATTTGCTTCGAGCTACATGTAGTATAATAATTCACAGCATATGTATGTATACATGGGAAATGATAATTCCTTATATCTAGCTACACGATATGTTTAATGTTCAAACATAACACCATGTTTGTCGTTACTTTCACATGAACATCCATTTGGACGTTTTGAATACCGGTAGTTTTAGTTAAGTATATGTAGTAGAGTTTACGAACTGTAGGCCTCAATGTAAGACCAACACGAAGCTGCCATTCATCATTACGTAACATCAGGCATCCCCTCGTTATTTAAGACAACTACGACACGTATATATACAGTATACATGCTATAAATTATCTCTCAAAAGGGAAAGGTGCATGTGTATTCATATAAATTGTGTAGGAAAGAGGTAAAAATGCATCAATGTAACACTACGAACCATTACTTATCCTCCAGAACAGCAGATATATATATATTTATGCACACATACATGTATACATGTATCGTTCGATACTCACGACATCAAACTGTTCAACGTTACTTGGCTTGTGGATTGTGTACTTCATTAACGTCAAAATTATCAGACAATAGGCAGACTACAAACTGCTTTTTTGTTTGCTGAGGCACTTGAGTAAACGATATAATCGATGGTATTAAATCTTCGACTCACTCTGTTTTGTTGTATCCTCCTCTTGTCGTCTGCTATCTTGTGACGGGACGAGAGGTGGCTTGGTGCTCACTCTCAGCACGGTAATCCCTCGGCTAGGGCTGTGAATGATCTTCTGTACCTGGGGGTCGGGTAGTCCACTGACATCTGTCCCGTTCACCGACAGCACATAGTCACCAACGCTGGAAAACGAGGATGAAAAGACCAATCAATGTTTAGTAGCCTAGTTCACAACGCCAACGTGTTCATCAAACAAATGCTGCTGGCTGGCACCGGCGTGGAAATTCCAGAAGTTATTTCGGTTGGCGGCGACCAGCATGTATTTATACAGGCACACACACAAGGTGGGACAGTGCAACATGCATGTGCGGGGCACTTCAGATATTTTCGGATCAATCTGTCTTGCCGATCAACACCCGGGGGAACATCCCTAACATTAACTCTGATGAGACTCTCCGGGCAGTGGCAGTCTCTCTCCCTCTCTCTCTCTCTCTCTCACCCACGGTAATCCTAGCCGTAGTAATCCGAGGCTGTATAACTATCTGTAGTTGTAGGTGAGTGCTTCCCCACTACTGATGGCACCCAGGGTGAGACGACTCCTCTCACACTCATAGGGTAGCCAAGTAGATTTATGTTGGGCGTTGCTTCACTAACGTGCCTCTCGTCGTGGTCAGTAATGACTTGCCAAGCATTTGACTCGTGCTTGACATCTATTTAATACACCTAAGTTTACAACCTGCCCCGTGCAGTTATCAGAGGCCAAGAGGGTAATAGGTGCACACCAAACTGTTGGAAACACAACGTGGCCATCTCCTGCTGAGGATAAGAAGATTCAATGTAAACACGGGCCCTTCCGAGTGTACAGTTACTTACACACTTGAATATATCCACCTACATGGCCAGATGATTGAGTAGCAACTGGACCATGCGTTGGACTTCAAAGGCGGCGAACGCCGGAGCCCTCCATGTGAGGGGCACAGCGAGGGGCTGGGCCATGTGCCTGGGGTGGCATGCCGACAAAAAAGCCACAAGTGGCTAGACCCTGGGCATACAAAGGTGAGCCATGGTCGGACTGTAATGGACCCGGGTCAACAAAAAAGCATTGAAACCTCAAACAGCTCAGGTAAATATTGAAAGAACAACTTGTGGCGATGCCACTGGCAAAGTGTCCCTCATTATCACACCTAGTGCCGTGTTATATGGGTCATTGTAATCTTCCCCGTACATACCAACTTAGTTTAAGTGCTGGTATGTTGAAACTGAATGGGATGAGAAACCATTAAAACTCTGACATACTTTTATATATTGTGATATACATAGGCCTACATGTTCATGCATATGTCATAAAGTGTAAGTGATACTCGTATATAGATGCCGATGGACCGTAAAGTTTACTCTATTCCAGCCTACATTATAAACTGAAGTGAATCCGGTATGCTGATAGAAATTTATACACATTTATGATGGGTGAGCAGCTCGATTTAATTGAATTATTGTTGTGATTTCGCACAGTGACATCGCTTGCCTCAAAGGGGACTGGCTAGCTGATCACCAAACCATGATACTTGGGTAACTGTCCGAGACAGGCCGGCCATTGAAGTCCTCACCTGGGCCGAACTTGGCCAAGCTGCTGCCGTACCTCCATATTCACACGATATATCACTGACGCCGATTGACCTCAGTAATTTTTACGTGGAGGTCAATTGTATGTAAATTAGGAGACCAGCACCGGGAGGTGCCGACGTGTCGCAGAGGTATACAGCACCAGGCACTGATCAAAGCATCACAATTGATACTTGTCTGACATTCCAACAATGTGTTTACAAATAGCCCATTTCTCCTGTAAAACACCACATCAAATCATACCCCTATGCTAACACGTTAGAGACGAACTTAATCAGTTTTTAAAAGAGGCTGCGTTGACTGATGTATAAGCAGCCTCCAAGTGGCATGAATCGCACCAGTCAGGAGATAGGAGAGAAATTATAAATAAATGTGCCAAGGTAAAAATGTAAGGTGCTCCCACTATACTCCTGCTATTTCTCAGATTAGAATAAACATTTCACCGCCCTATGGAATCAACTGAGAGGGATCTCATACCAGAGATACCCAGTGGCAAGGGTGTTTGCATCACCAGATTGCCTCGATATACCAAGAGGTTAGATGGCTAATTTCAGTGAGGAATGCTGCTGGACAATGCATGAGGGAGGTGGAGCCCGCTTCCATCACGGTACTTTACGGACAGACGCCTGCCAACATTAAATAACTGGCGAATACTTCTCCGGTCTAGGCAGATTCCAGACGGATGCCACAATGAAGGATGGGATGAAAAGTGCCCCCTCCACCCAGCCTTGGTCTCCTAACAGACTCAAGTGGTCCCGGTTTAAATTAACCAGATTAATTGCATCCTGATGGGATATGTCTCTGGCTCTCATTAAATCCTTCGCTTTGCGTGAGTAACGCGAAAAAAAAATATCCTTATTAAATACTTAGAAACGTACTTAAGATATGTCAGCATTCGTTGACAATGAACATGTGAGTAACATGTATATTTAACTTCTGATGTATGATTTATCTTGTGGAGAAGTGAAAATTGCAAGAACCAACAATTAAATATGACCACATACAGCTGGTTTGCTGTAAATAATTAAGTGTCATTGTTTCAAGCCACACAGATGGAGCAGGTGAGGATGTATAGCCACGAGCTAGGAAAACAAAGACTTGGCACAAGGCAGACGAGTCAGCCGAGCCACCTTGGGACTATTGTATCTGTCTAAAATAGAGGCACATTTCTGACAAGACGTGTCCTTCTCATACAGTGTAATGAAGGTTCAGTTATCTGAAAAGCCAAAAGTCACCCACAGACCCGTGACGTGTTCGTTTTGACAGCTCTTCATCATGCTAACTCTGACATGCCCAGATTGTTCTCCCCTACCAAGATGCCCCCTCCTCCATGTTACAAGCACCCGGTGGAGCATGCACAGACTTCATTTTTTATTAAAAGGAAATCGGAGCCGCATTTACCGTAGCTGCAGGCTATGGTAACGGCAATCATTGTTCGCCGGTTAATTGTTTCCCCAAATTAGATTTCATTGAATCAGGGGATGATGTGATATTCTCAGCTGCTCCACGCCCAGCACCACTGCCACTCGATACGCCATTACGTAAGCTATACATCTGTAAATCATACAGTCTTCACATACCGAGAGGCGTGCTCTTTGTTACATTGGCAACTGTGCATGTAACAGCCAATACAACATGGATAAGTTTTGGCTTAATTTATCAGGTAATTATACGTGAGCTGATCATATATAACTGGTGGCTAGTAATCAGAGTAATTAGCCTGACTTATCAGTAATGATTACTGCTGCAAACAATGATAATTTAAAGATAAATTTCAAGCACTGAGTTCAGATAGTAAATTTTAATACATTTTAATATATTTTGGGGCATTCTGGCACATGAGGAACAACCCTTGATAAATAAGAGCAAAATTCATACCACAAATGCTATTATTGATGTATAACGTAGGTATATACTTAGTTAGCTACTCGTTATTCTAGATACGAGACAACATAGTCAGTCATAACATATAAACACTTCATTTTGCCCGCCATACATATACCGGCGGTATCACTTCAAAATCCCCCTTCGTTCAACTTTCAGCCAGTTCGCCAAAACCATCAAAGTCAAGCCCACTCAAGGATGAATACAAAAGGTGTATGCGGATTTATGTGAACGATTTAATACTAAGTTCAATGAGATAGGGAGACGGTAAGGCGGTAAACTAAGTCTGACTCCAATTAAAAGTACGAACCAATAAATGAAACCGGGAAGATTAACAGCAAACATTTCCCCAGAAAACCCACTCACAATGATACGACGTAAGTAGATTGTTTTTTAGATCCGAACAAGCATATAGTGAAGGACACGACCCTATTTGCTAGGTCAAATGCAAATAACAGCTTTAAATCTATCAAACATGACTTACCCAACTTCACAATAGTCCGAGTACGTATTTCCAAAAAAGAAGTAAATATTCTTGAACCAAAATCAGTGCAAACGCCAATGACTGTAACCTGTGGTACACGTGTAGGTGAATAGCTACGAGCACAGCGGCTAGTGTATATGTAGTGAATGGATGGCGAGTGCTGGCAAACACACCAGAAAACCGCGGAAATATCTCCGCTACTAACTGCTGGTTATACCCAAGTCACTCGCAAACAAGAGTTAAAAAGTAATTCCAACAGGAGGACACACTACCCACGCAATCAACAAACCGAGTGTGGAAAATTTATGACAGTGTCTGTTGGCAGGTGTGTTCAACGCAAGCTATCCCATAGTGAATACATCTAGTAGGCCTATACGGGTATTTTTTTCTACTTGTCTCACTCACTGGCGACTGATGAAGATAAAAAGGCATGTCAACCGTGCATGCAATGTTTGTGCCACGGTGCAACACATCTTTGGCATCGGAGATGTGTACAAAGGGAGTTAAATAAAATTATACTGTCAACGTGATGAGTTTTCATATTAATAATTATGATGAATTGGTGCTGCAAAGCGTCAAGAGAAACTGGATCACTTGCTGACTTAATAGAGTAAACCCAAATGTAAACACCGGCCGGATATCTTTATGGCAGGTTTTCCAAACACTATACACTTTATAGGCAAATCAATGATTAAAACTAAACCGACATAAAAACACAACTCAAACGCATTGTGTGGTGTAACAATTAAAATATTAAATAACCGAACAATGGAATCGACTGACTTACAACTATGTGAGCATTTACATAGGAATTCCAAGGCCCCAATGTCATTAGCATGCTGTGAATCATCATCTTTGACATTAGCAGATCAGGTTCCAGATATTGGGGCCAGGTATTGCTGTTCAATACATCTGACCTACATGTATAAACTACTCAATAGTGACAATACAATACCCAACCATGACCTCAAGCCCAGTCTAATGGTCAATGACTGTAATTAAATGGTGATAGATCTAATTATATTAACCACATACCTCTTCTCCATTCTCTATGGAAGCTTTTGAAATCCTGCCCGTTTGTGGTTTAGCTTTCTACAGCTACTCACCTCACAGCCAACAGGTAAAGTAATGACTGGGTCCACCGAGCAGTAATCACTCAAAATAAAAGTCCAATCAATAAGTGTTTCTCCTCTATTAAGAAAATACTCGTCGGCCCCTTGTTGCATTCATTTGGTCCCCGGTAAAATTTAATCACGTGTCACTCGCCGATCTCATTGACAAGTAAAATACATGTAGGTACTTGTAATCAACTTAAAAAACAACGCTCGTTCTTTACTTTACCTCCCCTTAAAGAGGAATCTTGTAACTTTCAATAAACCGGCAAATTCCTACCCTGTTCAGATTTAATCAGCATCATGCAATAACAGGGTAAGAGTCATGTCTATCGAATTCCAACATGCATACCAGGTGAATATAAATTACAGGGTTGTATTGTTTATAGTTCCTTCATCAATGTTGGGCAGTAATTACATGTTGTTCTTCCCATATCAAATTCTTTCGAAATCTGTGTGACAATTATAGCTACACAAACCAATCAGGCCAACTTCAGAAATTATAAACGGTCACATTTCACATAACTTCAGCAAAATGAAGAACCCTACAGTATTTAAAACCAACATCCTAGTACAATAAGAGTTTCAATATCCATTCTAATATTGGATATGTAAATAGGATTATGTATGTTACAATATTAAAGGGAAGTTCACTGGAATGAAGCATATATAGCTAGAGTTCATGTTGTAGTTGATTAGAAAATCAAGCTATTCGGAATTCCTAATAAATATCATTGAATGCTAATTTAAGTCACACAAGGTGGCAGTACCACCAAGTTCCAGCCCTGGAATGTGGTCAATACACAGTACTATTGTTGTAGGTAAGTGTGAATATCACCATGCTTCTCCTGGCATTGGATCACACTCTCCACCTCCACTGGCATGCCTCGACCGGCCATTATTATGTACTCCAACTAAGTTACGGATTAAAACTGACTGGATTGTCAAGACACGCAATTGGGCTATTTACAATTACTCTCCAGATAAAGGTGGATTTCAAGCGTGGAATGCGGCCACCTTGTAAAGTAATGAATATATGTAGGACTGGGGTCTACATCGGAATACTTGAATGCAAACTTCAATGAGGACGTGCTTGAAAAAAAAAGAGATTAGTGTCCAAAAAACCCAGTGCTAAGCCGTTCAACAACGCAAGGTTAAAACTTCAAGGGTTTCAGTTTGACTAATGACTGGTACTTTGCCAACATATTATATGGCGAGTTGTGAATCAAATTAAAATATGTCCAGCAATGTACAGCTAAAACACGCACCACATCAGCGTACTGATACACAGTTTGAATTTTATACGGCCTTTCAAAAAAAGGGTTTAGTTTCTGTCATTAAACGCATGTTCTGCAAAATTAATGCTAAAACTCTCACTAAGAGTCAATTTATAATCGCTGTAAAAAGTTGACACATATAGACAGTAGAGACAAGTGCAACAATTGGGACTCTTGTGTTCTAGTATGCAGAAAATAGCTTGATATAAATTACCTTCCAAAAACAAGAGGTACATGTACATGAACGTTTCTCCGGGACATACAAGAATTCTATGCTCTACGCACACTGCTGGGATAAGTAACATAAGTAGTACAGTATACGGCGATACATGTACAGGGGGTCACATCGTATACTACTAAATCTTTATGGCCTTCAATAGTCACCCACAACATACTTCCTTGTGTATTAAAAATGCCAACACGTACATATGTTGTGCTTAATCTGTCAATATTTAAACTTGTTCTTTTGACATAACGGCTGAACCGGTAAACAACTCTATTTGCATGTAGGCACCTCCGATTACTCGAAATCTGACATAATCTATTCAACACAGCAGCCAATGACACACATATAAAATATTAAGTGCTAAGTGGTATTTGTTAGTACCAGCACATTATTGTACATTTAATATTCAACACGAATAACATAGGCAGTCAAATCAAATTGTATTGCGCCAACAACTCATATATAAATAGAAGTAACTATGTCCCAGAATCACAGTTGAATTATATGTATCATGGAATAGCCAATCTATGTCGAATTAATATATAGGCCTAATATTATAACTACAATAGGTATCAAAGCCGACTTACCTGATGTTTCCGTTCTTGGCCACAGGGCCAGATGAGGTAACCTCCGTGACGCACACCCCACCCGTCTGACTGGTCACTTTCACACCTATCCCTACAGTACTCAGTCCGCTGAACACCTCCACCACAAATGGCTCCGTCTCTGACCGCTTTCTTTTCGTGCCAGCTGATGATGAAGACACAGTGTTGAGGTTGGTCATCGAGCCAGATGTTCCGAGCCTCGGCGACAGTTTACGCTCGTACACAGACAGACCACCATTCATTTGTGAGGTTGCTGTGGTTGTTGACATGTTTTCTAAGCTCCCTGAGAGTCGGTTAGTGAGTGGGATCGGCTTCAGTGTCGGCATCGTAGGACTGGGCAAAGAGCCTGGGGACTTCTTACTGGGAATGATAGTGATGGGCATCACAGGCAGTAATTTGGGCTTGAGTATTGGTAACGCCTTACTTCTTGGTGATAGTAATCCAGGACTGGTCAACTTCACAGTATCGTGTTTGTCGGTAGGTGAGATGGTGTTGGTGTCGGTGATAATGTCCAGGGGCAGTACCAGAGGTGGCACCTTTGGTCGCTGGTCACTCTCCTCCATCTTACCATTGTCATCGTTGTTATCACTATCCATATTAACGTCTGACCGGTGGTTATCCGACCCCTCATTCAGCCCCTGCCCATTAGTAGTGACCATGCCATCGGGCGGGGGGTCAGAGAGTGGCTGTGCCGGGTGATGACCATTCATCTGAGGTGAGGTGTTCACCTCGCCAGCCACCTCCATAGACTGGTCACCGCTGGACACCGGGTCCTCATTGTGATTCACCTCAATGTCCATACTGTCGGTGTGACAAGTGTTTATAACCGGCTCGCCATTGACAACAATGAGCTGAGTGTGAGTACTAGAATCTAATAAAGGTTGTTTATGACAGGTCAGCACTTCAGGGCCCGGAGCATGTTCTGAACTTGCTTCCTCAATCACCTGACCGATGGCTACAGGGGTGTCAACCGCTGCCGCGCCGTCATCGTCATTAACTGTCACAGTCGAGAATGCATTATTAACCCCAATGTTTGTTGAATTTTTTAATGATACCATTGGCGTTTCAAATGGTGTTCCGCTCTCCGTATCACGCATAATAAAATCAATGGCGTCCATCTGTGATGTATTGGTATGTTCATCGATACTGATCACACTCTCATGCTCTAATGGTGCGTCATCAGTCTGGCGGGCTGGCTGGGGATCTATGCACACAGTGTTCTCCGCCTCGACACCTGTTGCATGTGACAGTTCCTCTTTACCTTCACCTAATGATTCATTCCCCACTCGGCCGGCAGTGACATTAGTGCCTTGCTCTCCATGATTAACAGGTACGGCAGCGTCCAGGAATGTGTCATCAGATGGAATTCGGTCAATGGGACTTGGAAGGGCTGCGTGAACCTCACTCGTGTCCTGTTCATCCGTGAGGGGTGCATCCAGTGCATTGAGAAGCGCCACCACCGGGGGAAGTGATTGTGGCACCGGTGGAGGGGGCAGGTCGGGGACATAATTAAGATCCCCACCGTACAAGTCTCCATTGTTGGGATCCTTGTTCACTTGACCCTCGATCAACTCGGCGGTCTTACCTTCTGTGTTTGTCTCCATCGGACCAGGTGAACACTCATCACCCTCACGCCCCTCCCTGTTCGAAGCACACGTCTCCAACTCCAACTCCTTCCATTTGTTTTCGTAATTCAACCCCTCCTCTGGTGTGCCTTGCATAGCGTCTTCGGTCAACACTTCGTCCGCCATCGACGGCTCTTCCCCCGTAAATGCATAGTTCGCTGTCGAGCTCATGACTTCAGCTGTTGACTCGCCAGTGGAATCGTTTTTCAGGTGCGGAGGGGAAGAATTTGAGGCTTGAATCGGCTGTTGACTTAGCGTCGGCTCGCTGAATACATCATTCCTTACAGAGCTTACAGGGAGGATATCCTGATTCGGTTTATCCGTCTCAAACTCCTTCTCCAACAGTTCAAAGGGGTTGACAAGTGCGTCTCTAATCTGTGCACTTGAGCTTGGCGAGAGAATGTCCTTGTTTTCTAACACACTCAAATCCGGTGAAGGGTCCACGCTAACTTGTACGGAAGGGTCGGGTAATATGTCACCCGCAACAGTCTGCTTTAATGGCGCTGATGCACTGCTTACATCTTGATTTTCCTGAACTAATGGCTCCAAATTACTCTCCCCATCACTAGTGGCACACAAAGACGGGGAGTCGTTAGCATCCAATTCCAACAGTTGGTCAATGTTGGTGACTGGGATGCTTTCCAAGACAGGAGCACAGTTAGCCTGTAATTGCTCACAATGGTTATGTTCTGTTGTTTCCTCACGCTGTGAACCGATTTCACCCTCGACCTCTGTTGGCTTCACAGCAATCTCACAAACACCATTCATGCCTGGTTCATCTGGAGGTGGCGACAGAGGTGGTGGCGGTGGCGAGGAGGGGGGCGAGGGAGGGGGAGAGGAGGGTGGTGGGGGAGGAGGTGCAAGGGGAGGTGGGTCTAATAATCCTGGGTAACTTTCCTCATCTTCCTTCCCATCAACGTGAATCATTACCTCGTGTACAGATTGTAAGGTCCCGCCTCCATTAGCTGTAAGTACATTACTTTGTGAGCTCGGTTCTTCCTGATTTGTATGCAGCTGTATGTCACCAACTGGTGGCTTCTCGATAGCCTCCTTTACGTTGGAATCCAAATCCATTTGTTCGGATGAATCCTCCACAATAATATTCGTATTTAAGGAATCCATGGTACTACTACCTGATTGTGGTGTAACGTCCTTTATGATATTTGATTGCACAGATTGTCTCTTGTCAGCACTGAACGTCGGCCGTAGAATCTCTAATTTGACTTGCGTGCATTCCTGTGTGAGAATGTCCATGCACTGTTTATGTGTGGCCGTGCTAAGACTAAGTCCGTTGTAGGTGAGGAGTTGGTCTCCCACGGCTATTCTACCATCACGAGCGCAAGCACCACTTGGTAAGATCCTCTTCACCTGCAAAGACAAATATTGAAATAAGCACACAACGAACCGGCATTCATACAAATAATTAGAACTCAATCCGTGAATAATGACATCTGCGCTAGAAGAATTTCTGTAGGATACAGTAATTATAGGGGAGTTTTTCAATCCCCTCATTGGTACCAGGGACTGGAGAATAAAAGAGCAATATGGTGAGTGTGTTGTGTACCAACATGCCAACCACCGACTGCTTCTAGTACAATGCAAGTCCTAGTATATAGAATGTAAATTAGAGCTGGCTATCCTGTGGGTATTTTACAATGCGGTGCCAGCATGTGACAATGCCCTCAAAGCTTTCTGTCTAATTGCATCATGTGAAAGGGCCCTGCGAATAACATTAGCTTGCAAAGTGACATTCAACAAAACTAGTTCATTTCGGTCGAGGTCAAGTATTGGACAGAAATACAACAAAACAGAAATATTGTGCTGATCAGACTTACTATTTATCCATATAACATCCGTTTACCGGCTCAACAAGACTTGTCAAGTACCAATTACATACATGTACAACAGTATGTCTTAATTCCATGACAATGCAGAGACAGATCCAGGCAGACAATTATGAGAAAATGTAAGCATATACCCTTGGAAATCGTCTGCGTCAGCTCGGACTTGCTGCTGGTGTCACTCTGCCAGAACGTGTCCTTCGTCTGCAGCCGACAGCCTTTTGGCACTCACTCAACCAAGGAGGCTAAACCGGCAACTAAGAAAGCATGGAATCTTCCTTTCGGCAACAACCTTTAAATCTCTGCATGCCGCATATTAATTCTAGCTTTTTGTGTCTACGGGTAACAAACGGCGTAAGTAGTGGCATTAATCAAAGTAATGGATAATGACAAGGGTGAAATACCAGGCGGCTGAATGATGTGACGACAACAGGAGAATGTGACATTGTTGTACTTACTATATGTGGAAATCAATGCACGCACCATACAAAACGTATCTATATTCATAAAATTGTATGAATCATAGTTAGTGCCATATCTCGTACGGGCGCTTCAACAGGTTGTGTGATTCACTTGTGAAGGGAGAATTTCATTAGAGGAATACGCCAATGCACTGGTAATATAAATTCTAAATATATGCACGCCGAACTAGCATATAACCATGTTGATGGGAGTGGATGTGTAATGGTGTGTGGGAGCACACGTCTACGTGTATTTGTTAATTTACCTTCAGGTAATAAAAAAGTGAGAAAGGCCATGTCTACACCTAGTGCGACTAATCAATGTGGCCACTCTTCTGAGGATAACAGTTGCAAAAAACGTACAAAAAATTACTCATGAGACAACCCTACACATGTTCTGAGGTACATTGATACAGGTAAAGGCATGTTGAAAACAACTTTAGGTATTTCCCTCAATTTCAAACAGCTCTTGGCAACCAATTCCAACTTGGCAGATCATCAAATCTTTTCAGAATGGAATAATTTTCTTCAAAACTTGCTTTGTCCGTTCATGGAATTTATTGGTATAATAATACGTAAATGGCACTGAAAAAAATCACAGGTGACAATTTCAATCACATTTGTCAAGAGCGCAGAAAAAGACTTCACATGTTTAGCTGACTTGATGTTCTGCAAAACTTTGGAGGTGACAAAATTACCAGTGTTCGCCCCTTCTATTTGACAACTGGAGCTATTACCCACATGAAAAATATGTCTCAACAATAAGCAGGTTGTGAAACAGTCGCCTTATCCAATATAACTTGGTGTAAAGTTGGTGATTATGAGGTGCTGAAGCATACCAGTTGTATTTCTTGCAATGCTGAGGAGACCGCAAAGGTAATAATGTAGAGGCTCTGAATGTCACACATTTCAGTATAAATCTCGTGAATGGGCATATTTAAAGCTATGTTTAAACCTCAGATTGCAGGTGTACATTGTATTACGGGAGAAAACCTAGTATGAGGGAGACCTTCATAGCGGAAGTATTCTATACGTAAACAAAGAAACAATTAGGGGTCAAAACAATCGGTCCATTCATCCCACCAACCACACAGAGGTGAATTTATCCATGTAATATCACATGAAAAACATGAGAAGGACATAAATCGGCAGCAACCTACAGAGAAATTACACAGAATACGCCTACTTGACATTAGGTTAGCATGTACATACATGTACGTGGATGATATGCACACGACGGGCAACACTTTCCAAACTCCCAGTGTCGACCTTCAGCACCAAGATGAATTGTAGACGTATTCATTAACCAAACCAATGCGAATCCTTCGGAATATTGACACAATGAAGCATTATTAATGAAATACCAATACGTTCAATGTGTCAACCAGAAGCGAATACAACGGCATTTCTCACATACTGTATCCCACAAAACGAGGCAATGTGAGTAGCACAATTCCAATATACTTCCCACTTAAAGATCTACATACATGTACATTTACTGTATATAGAAGCCGATGAATTATGAAGTGTCATATATGAAAATATGCAAAC
>CAXAKH010000020.1:0-41119 GCA_963969325.1 Lycopodina hypogea | reverse complement strand
GGTTAATATCGGTGAGTGAAAACAGTGTATTATTATTATCAGCCATGATGAGCCATAGGTGCTTACATCATTGTACGTACGTCATTTCCCTTTAATGGGAAGCAACATTACACGTTCTTAGGAGATTATAACAGTAATGATATGAGTTTTCACATAGTAATCACATAGGCGTCAACTGAGCATTACGTAGAATAAGCTTGAAGAGAAAAATTACACGCTTCTATGTATGAACACCAAACGCCTTGAGCATGCAGAGATCTTTACTCAAGGGATTGTTTGTAAACGACACGTGCCTATTTACGGCAGGCATTGTTAGGAGGATCTCACCGTGATCAGTTTCATTAGCGAGGTCCCAGCAGGACAAAGGTTGGACACCAATTAGCTGACAGTGGCTGATGTGACGAGTTGGCATAGGCCAGACTTGAAGGGATCAGTTTGGAGCTGGGCAATCACTCAACGTATCTAAGCAAGTACTATATAGGCCTAGTTGATAGTAAACGAACCCGTGTTTGCCGGGGAGGAGATGTTTTGTAAGACCGTGCACACGTGTGGGTGGTTGTTAGAAATAGGTTTTCCCCCCTAAACAAGGCTGTACATGTATGCATGTTACAGGCGTTCCCAAAGTGAAGCTTTCTACACTAAAACTTCCACTTTAAGCATTCCACTCGTCTGGTGTGTTCAGGTACTACAGAGTATCGCCAGCCACACAGACGGGTATTAGAGTGTGGTGAGGGGGATATCATACACTTCCTCCTTAGCGCCTGTCTGGGAGTGTGATGCCTACAGACCCAGCCCCATTCTGACAGCCCTGCTTCCGACCGTGGTCCATAAACCGTGCAGCCCCTATACAAAAACTACTTGTGCACGATTTACCTTCTGCAAGGGTTGTGACAAGAAAGCGGCCGATAACCACTGGCCTGTCAGTGCACGTGGGACTGTAATGATAGACGATAGCACGCTACTCCACGACACCGGAAACAAGTGAAGAAGACGTAGTGCGCTTGCCCAGAAGTTGGACAGAGATAAGGCAGCCGTCGGAAGGGGAGACAGATGATTAGCGAGTTCACCGGCACCACCAATCATAGCATACTACTACATATCAGGAGCTGACAGAGACTCACCTTCGTACTTCAGCATGAACGTGATGCTCTCGCTTCCACCGCCGTGATGCATCATGTGTATCTCCACGTGGTTGGTGTGTGACGTGTACACCAGCTTCTCTCGCTCGTTTCCCGCGCACACGGTGAACTCTCGCGAGTTTTCCTCTTTGATGATGGCGTAGACGTGACAGAACTCGGCCTGGCCTTGAATCCCCGACTCGATGTTGTATCCCGCGTCAGAGCCGTGTCGATCAGTCAATGTAAAATCCAACAGGTAGATGTTGACACGCTGCCCGGGTTGTACATCCACCTTCCACGGGCAGTCGGTAGACCCCTGACCGGAAGTCTGTGTCACGTGGCTTGCCAGGAGGCCCGCCATGTCTTTGACTTTGATCGGCGTTGAGCCCGGAAGGCACTGTTGTTGTTCTGACGATTGAACTGCAACGTGGAATAAAGAACATTAACGTAGGTAAAAACACAGATAGCCCGGGGTAAACAACCGATAATCTTTAGCTGAATTCCTGCGGCTGTTTTCCTCAGGCAGGCATACGAATATTTCCGAGCAAATAGCGTTACAGGAGCGAATCGATAGCATGCGCGATATATTATTATTAGAATAAACATTTATCAGTCAGATAGTGGGCAATATTGATCTTGAAAACAGCGCTAGCTCCAGATAAAGAAGACACTTTTTAACTATCTTGATGTGTTGTGTGTGCAGAGGTCTGCTAAGACGTAGGGGTTTGGCTTTGTCTGACGAAGTAGGGCCTATACATTTCCCAGGGCTAAATCTGACGCTTGGGCAATGCCGTTATAAAGATGCCTCCAGCTAGGAGCCTGGCCTGCTCCAGGATACTAAAATTACTAATAACTCGTCTGCAGGCAAACCGATATGTCTATGATATTGTCTGAGCCAGCTCGAAATCACCTTGTAGGGAATTACTTTTATAAGATGAAGCAAACTCTCTCGGAACGGCCCCAGATTGCCAAGAAATTTCTTAATAGATACGCCCTCCCCTAAGAGATGGTTATTTATGCTGGGCGTGCCCAAGGCGCCCATACGATTATGCGTTATCGTGGTGGTAATTTCCCCATTGGTTGTGATGGTGGCTGGGAGCAATGGTGAGTGGGGTCCAGGACAGGCAGGGCGTACCTTTCACGCAGGTGTAGCCAGCCTCCAGATAGGTCATCATGTCCCTCGGGCACGGCTGCCGTTGGTGCAGTGAGGAGTCGGGCAGGGGGAACTCGCAGTTCTGCTTGCCCGAGCAGCGTGAGTCGAGCTGGGGCAGTACGTCCGCAGAACACCCGATGTAGACATCTGTGGTCAGGCATCGGCCAAGGCGCATGCGCCCGTAGTGAGCCGAGTGCAGAAGGATCACGTGGTCGTCCGGACACGTAGCGTTGAAGACTTGCCACGGGCAGTACTCCTCGTCTGAAACGATTGAAACAAAAACACGATCACGATTCATGAAGCAATATCAACTGATGGACGTTTTGTTGGCTTATGCAGAAAAAAGACATTAAAGCAAAGACATTAGGTCTGTGTATCTACAATGTAAAGCACTATCGATTCCACCCGGCTGCGCATAAATAGCGAACAATCTTTTAAAACATTTCTGCAGGGACACATTCAACTAAATTTGAGCACGCATGCGTACTGGCTTTACGACAGGCACAGGGGCAGTTAGACGAAATGTCAATTCCTTAGAGTTCAAATCACAGATACTCAACCTTAGCAAATGCTCAACTGCTCAGCCTGCGCATATCTTCGACTCAGGTGGCAGAATATTCAGCCAACAAAATCCCCTCATTTGCCAGCATAAACTGTCGCATAACCTTTGAGTGTGCTATCTTTATGTCATCTTTATTGTCGCCTGCCGTACCGAATAGTCCCATGTTTTGTCCTATTTGTCACATGGAGACATTTGTATTTGATAAGAGCCTAACACTCGCTTGACCTGCCATAGGAGTCAATAAGAATAAGCACGGGGCAGTAATGATCAGCAATCAGTAGGCGGTGGAATTTGATACGAGATATGACGTTTGTTTGATGCAGCTAATAATCTTTGATAGTCATTGGAGAAATATTTGGGCCGGGGGTGGGATAAAGCTTGGTTATGGAGGGGTGTGGCACCAGCTAGTGATGGTATTACATAAAATAAAGATTGACCTTGTCGGGAGGGGCACACTATTTGGTGGCCTCAGCGGAGAGATTCTTGTTTGGGGATTGCTTTTCTGCAAGTATCCGACACCCCAAGTTAGGCTATGTGCCTGATTCATAAGACGAGGCACCGACAAAATTTAAACGCCGAAATAACGCTAATCCATCAGGCGTTTCTAATTCAGACCAATTCACCGGCGTAAATGCAATTTCATAAACATCCCGGTGACAACTCTCACGGCAAAGTAGCTTTTAAAGACATCCGCACTGCGAGAGGAGTCAGATAAATGGAGGTGTCTGGCATTATTGGCAATATGGCGGCGTAGTGGCAATGCCCTGTCGTGGAGCCAAGCATCAGTACACGGAGATGATCCCAGCGTAGCCTGTTGGGGCGGCTGGAGTCAGCGAGCAGGTCTATTTACGCTTAGAGAGTCGACCCCTTGCCCTGCCACTCCCGAGTTTCCCGCCACAATCCGCCGCCATCAAGCGAGCAGACGACACTATAGTCACCGACGGCGGGAGATTTCGCTCGGTTGCTGATTCACTTAGCACGTGTACACTCGCTGACTGGGGGCAGACGACATTTTTGTCACCATCACATATTGTTCTCGTTTATGTGTAATTTAGCCCCGGGCAACATTTAGCTGCCGTCGGATTAAATACGCTCTTAAGTTGGTATTAATCGGGTGCTGACATTGATTTCTACAGAGACCCATCACCCATGCCATCTCGAGGGAGGCATGGGGCTATTGCTATAACCCCTCATTCACCCCACTCGTCCGAGCCTCAGTGGCGTCAATGCACTGGGTCTGGGGAAGGATTAGAACGAGTTGGGGTGGATCATTAATTCATGCTATTCCCAGACAATGGCTTGGATTATTCACTCCCAAGCCGGCAACACAGAGAGAAGGACATTGGACAGTAGATTGTTGCTGTGCGTGTTGCACTGCCATGTACGACACCTATTTGGCACCATCTGATAATTTACTTTCATTAAAGCCCAATTATTTGCCCATTTCTGTCGTGTTATTTCAAGCGTTCCCCCATCCGCCTCCTATTCGCCTTTCCTGTATTCGCTCCTAGAGTGAGACCGAAGCCACAATGGAACCAGGGACGGTATTCACTGCTGATGATTTAGTAGCGCTGGCAAATCCCCGATAACAAAATTAAAGGCGAGCGAGGTCCTTACAGGTCAAACATCGTCGTCTCGGGGCATAAATCCATCTCGGCACACCCTCGCTAGACTGGCCACACCAATATTGCCTTGGGATAGGGCAAAAACGCCGACCCACACCAAATAAGTAGGTTTGCACCGATGTGGATTCACAGTGTCAGTTTTGTTGCCAATAGTCTCTCCCCCCCCCCCCCCCCCCCCCTCCCCTCTTATTATTGTCCCAGGGCAAATGTCAGCTCGCCTTTCCCTCTCTGTTCACACCTATGGTCAAATGAGGTTTGGATAGGGGCCATGGAGAAAGCGGTATGAACTGTGTGGATCCGCCTCGGGGCATTTAATAGAGCTTCTTATCAACAAACGGCGGGTTATTGGCAATAGAAAAACTCGAGCAGACTCCTCTCCCGTGACCTGATCACGTGTTCAGTCAGCTACGCATCCTCAATACAAACCCAATTCCAACCAGGGCCACTTTTTCCACAACTGTCATTATTATCATTGGGATGACCCCTGCTTGACCCGAGCTTATGGCAGTCGCATGAATATTCCTATTGGGGTAGGGGTGAAATTTTTTCGACTTATTGATTTGAATGAAGCACGCGGGGATTATGGGCATAATACGATGTGAAGTGGCTCATGTGCAGCATGTGGTAGATGTCAAACAGGAAATGGATCATGGGAAACGAAGAGACTCACGCTCTGCTCGTGTGGGAGCCAGAAGACAGATGCTATTAGCGCTGCCAGATGGGGCGCATTAGATGTATTTAATGATACGTGTAATCATTTAATCCACGATGACCAGCAGGCGGAATAGGTAGCAGATTTACAGTCAGCACCACGTGCCCCGCATGCAGTTGCTCATATAACTTCCTACCCCGGGCCGCTTACACCACGGAGCATCTGGAATGCTAGCAATGTATTGGTGGTAAAAGCTACAATACTGTATTAACAACAGTGAGTCCAGGAAATCTAATTTACCCCCAACAAATGACAATGGGTATAGTCTCAATTCTATGGCATCCATTCCTGTATGTTTCTCTACAGTAGCCACCATTATGCTACAGCAGGCTTACAAGCTAGTATACAAATTTATATATAATTAGGAGCTATAGACAATTTACCAGCGGGGCTGTCTGTCCCATCATCACATTAGGCGTGCATAGTTAATGTCCGGATGAGTGATATGGACATGTAATTGAGAGCACATTGTGGGTCATGTCGCCCGGGTCACATGGTAAGGCAGACGTCATCACCGCCAAGTGTGCTCTATGATAGGTGCTCGCATGACTCCACACAACAGTTGTTTAACTGTTTGTTTTATCTTGTCTCCTGATAAGACACAGCCATCGGGCGTTGGCCGCCATCTAAAGGCGTGTATGGAATGCGTCCAAGCAGGGCAGTAAGGTGATGCGAATGTGCTGTGCCAGGCTGGCAATGATTTCTGCAGGCATGGCCGGGTCCAGTCAATGAGAGCTCGACAGTTGTGTCAGCAGAGATAACGCTAGGCAGTGTTGTTATCAGATCTGCTTGAACAACATCTTCACGCAGCATCCCACTGGGTTTATTTTCGGCCAGCTTACGTGAATGTAGAAACAAAGGTCATGAGTAAAAGTGGATTACCACTAAATGGCGTTTTCACTCGAAAAAATAGGTCCAACCACCGGATATTACACTCTACTTGCTCAATATTTAATGCAGCTCCCTTTTATAAATTCCGAGCCAGTCAGACGGATTTTTTCTCGTGTTTAATCGCCCATTAATACATCTCTTTACAGTATGTCACGTGTCTGCTAACACTATAAACTCTCAAAAGACTTTATATAGGAAGCTAGATGGTCAAAATCTGGACTAAATCTCCATTACTAAACCGGGGGTAACTTGAGTTCAAATTACAGTATATGTTTACCACACAACTTAGCCTACATGTTGAAGACACTTTAGTCGGCTTTCTTCTCACGCTCGCAGTGCCACCTATAGGACCCTGATTGCCCCCTGGTGGCCTGCTGAGTGTTAAACTCCCCCCGACCAATGACAGGTCACGCTAACAGCCGGGTCACTTGTGTGGTCAGTCGTGTCACACTGTAATCGCCTCACACTTATACCTCAGACATCTAGTCTACCGGGTTGGGGCTATTCTCTCACAAGGTCACATCCCCCAGGGTCATACCCCGCACTAACGATATGTACCATTGTTTACATACGACCATCGGGACCCGACACTGGCACAAGTAACCCACACCCAACCAGTTAGTACAAAGTGGGCTGTCGTACCCCATATACTGACGTCATCATGTGTTGAGATGTTGTACACGTACGTACGATCAGTGTACGAGATGTGTTGATGTCATGAGCTGTGTTAGCCGTGACTCACAGACCTCCGCCACCCACAAGTCCATTATCGTATTAGCTCTGGCCGACTATTTATAGTTGTATTATAGTGGGGCTTGGTGTGGCCAGCTTCCGCTGTGACATATTGCTTTCATCCTTGATCATTTGTGTGTGTGCATGATGCTTCTGATGAAAAAGTCAACATGTTTGTGCAAGGATGGGTGGAAATGAATGCCGCCGCCACTGTGCAATAAGTAAAAGCATGATTATTGTCGTCTGCTTCCAGAAGATTAAACTGATTATAGCCTATTAGCTAGGAAATAAATACACCCCACGTAGGCCGACTTATATATTGGATAAATATACTTTCCTCTGCAGAACACATCACGACGCATGTTATATTATACATGTTATAGATCTTAGGTAAGTTAGATAAGCAAGCGCCCGCCCTTGTCTGACGTATGAAGCAATGAGAAAATAATAAGTAACAGGCAGTAGATAAACGTGACAAAATGTAACAAGATCTGACTTCATTTCATTACACACATCAGCTGCCGTTTATTGTAAACTCATTCCAAGATTAAGAACTGGGCTCTCAGATAACACACAAAAACACAACTTCCGTGGTGGTGAAGATGTGGGTTTGATAAATATCATGTGCATGGCAGCCGCTGGGCATGGCGTGGTGGGGTGGGGCAGGCAAGATGGCAGTGATTAGCCTAGGGGAAGTCTACCTACGGAGCAGGGGGCGGGGTCAAGGGTGTCCGGCGTGGCTGAAGGGAGCCGGGTGGGACATGTCTGCGTGTCCGGCCTGACAACCGCTGACCCCTCGTCCCGTCTCTCTAAGGATTGTTGGGGTCAGGCTCAATCCGGGACCAGCCCGCCCCGGCAGGCTCGGACCGCCCATCATTTTGTCATTTTCTCGGGTAAGGTCTGTGATTTATCCAACAGGCTGTAAACGAGGTCAGCAGAGTGCAACCGAGTGTGATTACTCAGACTTACTCAAACACCAAAGAGGTAGACGGGCAGTAATTGTGGCAAATTTGCATGAGGCGTTGGAACTTGTCAAGGATAGACGGCCCCATAAACGAGTCTTATATCACTGCACTAGCTCAACAGATTGCACCGTCGCTGAGTCGGTGAACATCATACAGAGAGAAGGAACCTGATTCATCTGAGCACTGAGCAACATCCACCAACTCAATCGTTGAGTAAATTGCCCATCCTTGAGACTGAAAGACGGGTGATTATAAGACCATTGTGTGAGTGCTAGCCGTGTCCCATAGAGGTGAGAGTGGGGCTGGTGTGACTAGGAGTAACCCTACCCCCTCACCCACACACCCATCGATTGCCCCTGACCCCTAGAGGACGGCCGTTGACCAGATTATTTGCCACGAGCTCCAGCCCCGAGTCAATACCAAAACTAGAGAGCGATTCGACCAAATTATCAGCTCGTTGTTTACATTCCCACGGGCCGTGTTCCCTCACATTTCTCGAGCAGACGACTTTCAAACGGCCAGAAGGTAAATAATCCAAGATGGTGCATTACATCTGGCGCCAATGTATCACTCGGGTTAATGCGGAAGTGAGCGATGTCACATGCGCACATTTGTAACCGCGCCTCTTTGTGGTTGAGGCATGCGCACGTGCGAGGTAAGACGAGACCTCGCTCGAGCGTGACCTCGGCGGCGAGAGGTCAGCGAGAATGTCGATAAACTTGGAAAAACCAGCCAGGAATTACACGCCTCGGGTTGGAGCTGACAGATTGTGGAATGTCGAAGATAGATTCGACTGGATGCTGCAAGAGCAATCAGATCGTTGTGATAGAGACGGGTTTCTCCATGGGAGGGCCACAGAGAAAATCATAGTTAATATTTCCATATCTCCCCTCAGCCCGTCTGCTGCCGTCAATGCGTTCCCACGCAATGATGAATTGGCTCCATCTGACCTCTGACCCTTCGACAGATGCGATGAAATGCCGAACAGGAAAGCACATATTAATTTATCGTTCGAGCCGCTACGGTGAATACTAAATGAAAAGTTTCATCCGTCTGCGTCAGTGATTAGTTCAGTGAGGGAGAGAAAGACAACCAACAGAACTAAATCTACAACAACTCGCTATGACAGGTGCTCAAGCCGAATGAGCTGGAGAGAGATTGGGCTTGCCAGGCCTGTATCGAGTATTTACCCTCGAAATCCCCCATAATAATGAGTTTCACCGTACACAGCACACTGCCCTATGCCTTGTGGCCTATACCAGCTTATACCAGTCAAATGACGGCTAAATTGTCGTCTGCAGCCGTCTCGATCTGCACGGAACCATGGAACTCACTCAATGATGCATGCCGCCAACCTTTGCCATTAATTATTCAACCAAACACTGCCCATTGACTTTGTGCTGCGCCGTTTACATTGCTTTCTCACGACAAAGGGACATTTAACGGTCAATAAGCTGTCACGGCCTCTTTTCAGTCGGCATTCGATATGAATGTATGCACAAACACAGATGATGTCTTCATTTGTTTTCACCAGGCGACGTATCGAAGTATCGAAGTTCCATTTATCCTAAGCTGCAGGTTTCATCGACTATCAAATTGAGCCATCTGCGCCAGGCATGTGATGGCTGCCGTCACAACCCTGCTAATCTCAAGATACTTGTTCTTTTTCGTGAATGCCTCATTTTTTGCATATATGATCATAGTAAGGAGCCCAAAATTAATCTGCTCAACATTGGTCCATCATTCATGTCTTGTCGTTCCATCATCGGCTCTGTAGCCGCCTTTAATGGAAGATTGAAGACTAACGGGATTAGAACGGAAAGATGGCCTTACGGTCATGGCTAATCATCAAATAGCACATGAGACATGCGCAGACAGTGCACAGAGAAAAAAACTCAACTGAAAAAGATTTACATGGGTTTTTCAACTGGGCACAATGCCTACTCTGTGAATGAGTAATTGGTGCTACTCAAAATGAAGCACGTAGAGCTTAAATGGTAGGTTGTGGGTTTGAGTTGCAGAAAGGGCGAGGGAATGAAATACTGACTGTTGTCTACATTCCCCATGCGTTGGTGGAGCCATAAGAACCAAGACGTATGTACATACATGTCCCTTGAAGAAAAAGACCAACTATAACTCACGCTATCTGACTGTGGCTTGTCACACTCTAGTCAGCGTGGAGCTACAGCACGTGGGTGAGGGTTGTCAGCTTCCAAATGCCAACTCCACTATATATACTCATCTTAGTGTGATGAACAAACGCCTTATATCTCGACTATTGTATGAAAATAGACCTTTTACAATTATGGGTAGTCAGTAAGCACTGCCCCGTCGAGTGATTAATCCTATAGCGAAGATATAAAGTATACTATATATAATATATAATTCAGGCCGTATATAATCTTAATTGGCAACATAAATACAATTAGCCCCTAAAGAGCAATAAATTAATCCATTACAGTTCTCTCCCAGATACCCTGGATATTGCCCTCGATGGGCTATACATCGATGTAAGTCGGCATTAACAAATTTTTTTTTTAGGTAATTAGGGCTAAGCGTCCGATTGTATATAGACTCGTGAGTCCCTAAATGGCAGTGATATACGAGCCCTCTGTGCTGTAGGCAGAAGCACTTTAAACGCCAATATACACCGAGCAAACATTTTAGGCAATTCGCCGAGCTGCAGCCAGCCTTCCTGTCCTCGGTGATAGAAATGGGGCTATAAAAAAATTGACGTCGACCATAAGCTAGAGACTACATTCAATTTGCCATCATTCACCGCCTTTCGCCCACTCTCCGCCGCCAAAGACTGTGAGAATCCAATGCTTTTCACCGGCTAATGGGAACCTATAAAGAGGCGCAACTGGAATTGATCAACAGAGGAGCTTACACGAGGCTGGGAACTACCTGTAGGAAGAGACGACAAGATTGTTATGTTCTCTAACACACTCGCTTCTATTTCTGTTGGGAGCTTTGGGGAAGTATCGGCCGAGCCCGGAAGGATGTGACAAGGATTAGCGCACCGTTGATAACATAAGCTTGGCTTTGATGCCACCACGTGTGAGAGAGGTGACAATCATATCGACTCCTTGTCGTCTGCCGCGTCTTACCGCCATCTTTGTCTTAGATTAATCCCCCAACACGGACGCATGTTGACATACAGGTGACAAGGCTGCTATTCGTTTTGTCTCTCGCACGTCATACTTGCCTGCACCCATGTCACCCCTACCTTTCCCAGTTGTCGGCCATTTTTAATCGCCAAATCAACAGGAGTGGTTTTCCCACCATTAACCGATGACCACGTGTTCGTGACGTCTGCTCTATTTGCCCGGTTACACTAGTAGGTTGATTTAGTCGGTTGGCGGTGCCCTAGCGAAAGGTTACAGGTCCACGAGACAATCCACCTCCAACTGGTCACGACCTCATTATATGCTTTCCATCTGGCTGCGGAAACCCTTGCTAAGCTTCCCGCCGACCCGGTTTCCTCGATGATCAGGCCTCCAGGAGTTGGGCGGGCGATAATGGAAGATAATAAAGGTCGCCATCGTGCCGCCAGTAACTCACCACCACCGGAAGATAATCAGGTTTTATAGCCTACCTCCTTTTATCCACTGATCACTTTATATTGGTTGACTACCATTTTAATACATTCTCCAAGTCGCTAGAGCAGTCAGGTGATGCGTTGGCCCTGGTGCAACTTTTTCAAACAATTCGGTTTAAGCTACCTAGTGCACTAACCGTATTGTCTTGGGATCTGTTACCCTAATGCATTTTGGGTAGTTTTTGCTCGTGTAGCACTAAAAGCCGCATCGTAGTTCCCAGTCCATGTGCGACCTGCGGCTGTAATGAGTTCTTATTCCATACAGAGCCCTCAGAGCTCTCCCTATACTGAGTGTTCTATCATGTATGAGGGTTTGTCTGGCATTACAACGTGGTTACACCGTCTCAGCTTCATCATGCCCCAGCCTACAGCCTGTAGTAGTCCGGTAGTAGTCCCACTCACCAGCTATAAGCTTTAGGACACGAGTCGCCGTTTTTCCTCTGTCTCGCCACCACCGCCAACTCTTTTTCTATTACCTCATAGATCCCCTAGCGGAGGCCCCAAACCAATCACGGTGACGTATGACAGGAACTCGCTCTCCCAATCACAGCCTGCCCTCCCCCAATCCCCCCATCCCAACCCACTAATCCCGCCATGACAGCCGCCATCTTGCCGTTTGGGGCCTCACTGGCCCGTGGGGACGGCGGCTCTGACCCTGGAGGGCCCGGCTCTAGGGGATGATGATAATCATCGAGTGCAGACCCCAGTTTAATACACTCATAAGTCAATGCCGCCACTAGAGCCCCTTGAAGTTCGCCGTAATGGCGCCCAAAACGCCAACGGAAAAGGCCAAACGCGTGATCCACCGGCAAGCCAAGGCCCACAGTGGGTTGGATTTTTCAGTGAAAACTTCATCAAGATTGATTAGGCTTGAATGTAAAGGGGCTTAGCATTCTTCTGATGATCCTTAACATTTAACTAAGACATGGTCCCCTCTTCATCTTCATTCAGACACCACCCTCCTTTCATCATCACGGAAGCTTTTATGCAACTCCGATGTGGCTAAATGTTTTGTTAGCTTTGTCTGTTAGCCTTCGAGTTTGCACTGAAACGGTGCTTGGATGAAAGCTGAACGCTGTACTGCGATGAGACAAGAGAGGCTAAACAGCACCAATTGCCGCCTGGTGTCATCAGCTATTCTAATGGCTACTCATTTCAATCATACTAAGTGTCGTCTGGGCAGATGTTCGCGCCTGAATAGACCGGAAATAGCTGAACGACCCTCAATGTGATCAACTCTGATGAAGCCGTTGTATATCCTATCTCGCCTGACTTAGCTGATTTGCCGCCCAGAATGGAATATGACAGAGAACGGGCGGGATAGAAATGGAGCAGCATCGAGAGAGAGATCTGACCATATCCACTTCACCGAGCAGACGACAGTTTGTCTTCCTTACAGGAGCACATCTAGTTTATAGAGGCCAAACGTTACATGCGACAGTGGTCACTGGGGAATGGCCACGAATGATTTACCACTTTCTTATAGCAGCAGCAACAGTGTGCATGCAGATAGGGGGGGGGGGGGGGGGCTGCCCTACATACTGTAGGACACAATCATAAAACTAGCCATTTACTTCTCCACTTGACTAGCAGCAGCCCCTTATGTCATAATCACTCCCACGGGATCCACAAGGCTTCAGGTGACATTTAAGTGGAGAAGATCCTGTCTTCTGTCTCCTGTCAAGGCAGGACGTCCCCCGTTACCGCGTGTGGGTGTGTGGGTGGGAATGGGACTGTGTGGGAAGCAGCGCGACAGAAGCACAAATTGGCTAGTCTTCTTTCGGACCACATCTTACACGATACAAATATAGCACATTGTCTAAAGGGCAACGCTTGCATCTTTCACGTAAGTGACCTACTAGATGTTTGCTTCCCGAAATAGTAAGAGGCAGAGGTGGGTGTACGACCATTTATATGTGGCTACTACACTGGCTAGTGGGAGTCTAGCAATAATATATGTCTTAACAGCAAGCTATCCACATGAAGCAATGGAGGGAGTTACTGGCAATGAGCCAGTAATAGCTTAAATACCATCAGTGAGCTAATACTGAATTTTCAGCTTATATGTTCGGTTTGATGGATTATAGTATGGTATGCTTCTACCTTGTTCAAAGTGTTTAATTATACGAAATCCTGATTTCATTGTACATGGCTGTTTCTTTAATCTCATTTAATCACAGTGTGGCTGAAAGTCTTTAGCAATTACTGCTAGTCATGGTACAGAAAGACGTGATATATATATATTGAAGGAGCAAATTGCTCACAGAGTCTCGTTACTGTTACAAAATACTGTTTAGAACTTCTCTTCCGTGTCATAAAAGCATTTGTTTATGATGTGTTTATATGATTACTCAAGGTTAATTCATCGAGCATCGAATGTTAAAGTGGTAAAGGGAATAGAGAACCTCTTAATAAGTAAGCCTACTCTTGTCTTCTGATATCTTGTAACTGAGCCAAATCCCAGTGTCTCTTCCAAAAAGCTTTCATTATAATATGTTTACAAGCAAAAAGCTTTTATAAAACATACTAAGTCTTTAAACAAACTAAAGGTATCAGAATTATAAACTAGCACCAGTGACTGATCTAGCAGGGCTTGCAAAGACAAAAAAACTCCCATCCCTTCAGATGGTGTAGTTTGATGAATTAAATTTACGATAAACCCCTATTTATAAACCAGATGGAATGAAACATAAATATCATACCCCAGCTGTTGGTATAGGTTAATTGAAATATAAAACTAAACCCGGTATCGTATTAGACAAATCAGCAGGATTTCTAAAGACTAAATCCTTCCTTTAACTGTCCAAGGCGACAGAATTATAAGGTCTACATGTACCTAATGAATACATTGATGTTTGGATGTTTTTTCATCATGTTCAGTCGCAACTGATTGAATAACACATACAACTAGGGCCCAGCCTATTCTTGTGTAAAATTGGCTCTAATAGTCTGATCTGGAGCAAGGTGCGAGGTATATTAGCTTCAGTGTTACCTAAACAATAGCACAACGTCATTGTCGGCTGTATATAGCCTGCCAGTGCCTGGACCATGTCGCCTCCACAGTGTATACCCAACAGTGTCCATCATCTGTCGCCAATCAGCTAATCCCATGCATTTTAAATACATTCCGCCGCGTTATCGCGGCGATGCACAGATGCGTGCTGATAGCATCAAGATCCCTGCTTATGATTAGGCATTAAGCTTTTATATTGTTACCAGATGATCCAGCCGAATCATGCCGAGATGATCGGCGATATTCATGACGAGACATTGGGTTTTATGAGGCGTATGGCGGCGTGTGTGTTACAACGGCTGCGCGTGTTCATTCGGCCCTGAGTGAAGTCGATGGGTTGGATGGTGGCGAAATGGCGCGTTAAGAGATACGCATCAAGTATGCAAAGTGTTGAGGCCCCAATAGAGGCAGATAAAATACATGATGTACCGTTATTGATACAGTATTAGCGGAGCCGGTGAAAACAGCCGTCAACTTGTCCATAATAAATGGCCTCTTGTGCAACACAAACGTGCAACAGGAGCATGGAGCTAGATATACAACACCCCCCCCCCCCCCCATACCAGGCAGGCTGGATTAACCATAGAAGTGATACACTACAGTAACGTCCTTCCGATTATATACACATATATAGGGGTTACAACGGCGCTGTTTCCGGCCAATATAATATAATTACCGAATGAGGTGGTCCACTTCATCTTCATGGCGTATTACTATTTATACCGGCAAACAATTGATGCTTGCAGCCATGTCAGCCGGTGAAAGGCGAGTTATTGAGCCGATGAACTCCACGCCCGCCGCAACAGCTATTTTCCCATTAGTCGAGGCACTGTCCGTCCATTAGCGTGGCGAAGGAGTGGAATCAAATCTAGGAGGAGTCGCCTCGGCTTTTGTCGCCGATAAATACGATCATTGATTTGACCAACGATTGCCTGAAGTGCACGCATCTCTCAGATCCCATCTCTGGTGGGTATCAATATAGGATACCTGCTGCGTGGCTCTGACTCCAGGCTGTATACCTGTAAACAATACCTATATGTATAATGCCCAGACTCAGCTGCACTGTACCGGTGTCTGGTGTAAGATGACTATTAACAGTCAATTTTTTTCCTGCTGGAACATATCTGATAGACAATATTATCTGCCTTGAACTACAAGTACGATATTGCATTACAATGGTGAGAAGTTTTAGCATGATGGTAATGAATTTGTCAACTTATTCCACGGCTTGCAAAACATCGAATGCTCCTATGCCTTTGAAAATCAGCAGCTGATGTTTCCTAGAAGAAAATCACTCGGACGATAACCATTATAATTATCAGCCCCCAAACATCCCATAATGCATCAGCATATCTCCCTGATATCATATCAGAACATTCCACAGAATCACAGATATTGTCCATCCAGAGGGGTATTGGATAGAGGGAATCAAGGCCCCGGATCTGACTATAGGGGGCAATGAAGCTTGGCACCAGTAGCTAATGAGTTAAAGAGCCGATAACAAGCCTCTAACGAGACGGGAGCCATCTCTAATAGGCTAAGAGCCATTGTCAATTAGAGGCCAGCGATAACCCAACATGGCCGGGGCTTGAATACACTCACCCATCTGACCACCAATCGGTTTTATCATCAGAGCCGGGGGAACGCATGCTTATTCATTATTCTCGGTGGTCACTCGATACGTCAGAAAAGTAAGCATCAATACCATCCGCTTTACTAGAAACTTATTGAGCATCTGTTCGTTCCCCATTTAAACCCACACGCTGTGTAAGCAGGCGGTATTACCCCGCTGTTACATTACTTTTTGATGTTGCATACTGATCGATAGTCTATTTATTATGCTTCTGAATTGATAGCTGCTGGGTAAATAAAGCCACCCCTTGGTATGTATAAAGCCTTAGCAAATAACCACTAGACTCTGTGTTTGATACATCCGATGTGGGAGGCATAAATCATGCAGGAATGAGAAATGCCCATGTGTGAGGCAATTAAAGGGGCTTCCTTTAAGAAGCTAAACCCTGAGCTATCGCCAGGTTTGGCATGAGGCTGCGGAGGGCCGAGGTGGCGACTGCGCCTGGTGCCTTGCCGTTTGTCAAAGTGCCAACAGCCCGGCGGGCACTTGGGCAGTATCACCCGATACAACCCTATCCGTTGCCTGCATTACCCAATTACCGTCATAACTCATTGGAGGCGTAATAACCAAACTGTGCCCGATATCGGCTTCCGTACAACACACCGAGGGCAGCGGCTTGGTAATAGAAAGTATCAAAGATGCGTTTGGCAACCGACTCGAATGACTGTGGTGGGTGGGTAAAGAGGGGGAAGATAAACTATGGACATTAGCGGCCAAGACACCGACAGCAATGAATGACACTACACTACACTCTACATGTATTACAAGCGGCCTGCGCATCGTGAACTCTGCCGACAGAAAAGGGCAACTCTCTTACAACTCTTTCTTCCAAATAGAAACCTGTCTAGCCTAGCAATTGTGGATGGTGTTTCTGCTGTTGCTACAGCCACTGGTGTAACGCTCTGCCTCGTGTGACAAATATAAAAAGGTGACTAATGATGAGGCGGGAAACCAGGTTTATCTGTTTGGGGTCGTCTGCTGCAAGTGCCTTTATGAAAGGGGATTGCCGATGACAATGGAGTAGACCGACGAGGTATTACCAGTAGATCCCTCCCCAAGGCGACTGGCAATTGTAACCCTGCAAAAGCCTAACTATATATATATACACACGGGGTAAAGCTTTGTAAGTGATTCCAATGAAATGACACAGTGTACAGTCCCACCACTAATGGCCCTTCTCGTGAGGCAGGGATATCGGAGACCCTTTAATAGACCAGTAAACGTGCTTTATATGCTTAAACTAAATCAGCCAGCCATCTGTGTAGTGTTACGTTTCAGAGACATAGTTAGGGTTGTGAAGCGGCAAAGGGCGACACAGGTAAAAAGAAATATCACATAACGACGGCGGTAATGGAAGCTAGATACTTCATTTTGTGTTCATGTCGGCGTAAACACTAAGTACACTATCAGGACATAAGATTGGTGAAAACATGATCAAAAGCACGAGGTAGGCTATAATTTTGAGAATCATTATTGTTCACCGGTGAGGCATTTCAGTTATGACAATGTTATGATGATTACATGCCTACCTTCATTACAGGTGACTGCTCCCATCAGGCAGAACACAAATACCACCAATGTTCTTCTGCCTTCTAGCATCGTGGGGTTTAATCCTAAAACCGTTCTGCTAGAAGTGCTCACAATTCCTTTTGTCCTCATATCCAAGATAGTGCCGTACGTCGATAGGTAATTGCCAATTAACTTTGCCCGGTAATTGCTAATTCCTCTCGCTATAACCCGTGCAGTCTTGGAATAGTTCAGTCCCGGAGACGTGGGGTAGGGGATCTGCCAACTATGCTGTCCAACTCTTCAAGCCAAGGCGAAGGAATCCAATATGGGCGGTGGCGTTGAGCTGTGAACAGTGGCGATGAGACTCTTGCTACTGAGCACCGAAATCACATCTTAAATCACCATTGAGAAGTCGCTGGAGACCTGTGAACGGGTCACGACGCTGGATAAACTGGTCTTTACGTCCTCGAACTCAGTGGCCTGATCTCCCACAGGGTACTTCCCTGGCTAGGACCGCTCACGGTCTTGTACTCGCTGAATGTCGTCTGCTGTTTCGCGCCACGCTGCTGTGTGGTTGGTGGCACGCTCGCAGTGACTGACTCGTGCTCGTATCGCTGGTGGAGGGTGAAAGAGGCAGCAGTAGCGGGCGCACTCCCTTCCTGGCGTCCTGGCTTCTCTCCACACACACACACACACACACACACACACACCTACACACCTACACACACACACACACTCCCTCTACAGCTGGCCACCACCGCTAGTTACATGTACTGGAGCTTGACGCCTCCTAGTTAGCCACTCTCCATTCTGCATATGGGCAAATGTCAGTAAAACACATTCAATAGATCAGTGATGACTTTTGATGGTGGCAATATTGGCCGGTGGCGAAGGGGGGCCTGCTCGTAAGAGGCCATGTACAGCTTGCGGGTGCCTGTCTATATTAGGGCTGGGTAGGCCTTCCACGTCGGCTGGGTGCGGTGGCATTCAGGGGGAAGGCAGTATGGGAAATTGCGGCAAGCCATTAATCGTTTATGGCTCATATGACTGGCTGCTCATTAATGGCTTCTATGATGATTAGTTGCGCACAAGCGTGTCCTTGCATGCAGTTAATTACAACTTGAGTGTATGAAGTTGATATATTATACCATTGTGCAGTCAATTATATAGGCCTGCTTACCAAGACGCTATAACACTGTGAATCGTGAGACTGATGAGGGTATAGTTTAATATAAATACTCAGCTCGGTTACAACTTACTGAGCCTGATGCTTCTCACAAGTTTCATTCAAGAATGATATCAGCCTAAACATGACACGCTATCTATTTCGTCCTTGAAACATTCAACTAGGTGACTCAGCAGCTCCAGCCATGCCGCCCTCCCCCCTGTCCCTCGTCACATAACATCCTGCTGTTTCCCCGGCTTCACGGCTACAGGCCCCCGAGTGTGTCCGAATTAATGAGGCATCAAGGAGAGCCGTCCAAGCGAGAGCAGCGCCCTGTCCCCTTCTCATCAATGCCCCACGAGCCGCACCTCATTTAACGCTCAAGTATATTACAAATATGGAAGAGCAATCGATGAGAGAATGGCTTGAGTACTCTAGCCATGGCACCAGGAGTGGCCTAATGTGCAGTTAAATACTTCTTTGTGTTAGCTATAAAGCCAACATCAAGGCCGTAGGGTAGGCATCCGACGTCAGACCGGTTTGGTCGGCTGCTGCGGCTGCTGCTTGGGGGGCGGCGTGTTGCTATAAGCTTATGCTTTTTGGCACCTTTACCATGGTTTGATCAGATAATGGAAAAGCACGGTAAGCATGTTGAGGCTGTGGCTGTGGTGTGTAAATCGTGCTTGGTGTAGTCCTCGGGCTGATTCGTGTGTATCTTCTGCTAATCCTGTATGTCCACTAAGATTTGCAGCTTATTCGGTGAGATGAGACGCCGAAGATCTGTCAGATATAAGATGGCAGAAAGGTGATGAGCTGCCTATCTACGTGTTCATTAAACCCCGTGCCGCATGAATATGAATGAAACAGCACATGCTCACGCTCTCTTTATCCCTTTGAGCTGGCAATAAAACCATAAATAATTATAGCTCACGTGTTTTTACAAGTATATTAACCAGAAAGCCCGGCGTTGGATTATACATCATAAGAAACCTGTTCAGATTTATATCTAACAATGTTGTGCATTATTGCCTTTTGTTTGACGTAGCGGCGTGGATCTCTCGCACCACCATGTCTGCCACTTCTGTGTGCTCTTCACCAAACTCCTCCAAGTCGTGAAAACTGATCTGACTGATGACAAACTCATCAAGTCGAGGCGTGAGTGTGTGGTCTCTTTATGCTTTCCCCGCGTATTGATCTCAGTTACTTACTGACACGCCTTTTAATGGCCCTCATCAAATGGGCGGGCGATAATAGAGAGCTTTGCCCGATTGCGTTGATACAAAGCCACGGCTTCTGCTTCACTTCCCGATCACGTCACTCAATGGGGGGAGAGGCGAGCGCAGCTGAGCAATGAAATAGAACAAAAGACTTCACCTACACCTGCCATTGTCTGTATTTGCCACGTCGTTTTTGCTAAGCATGCTCTTATGACGGAAGTACACGGGAGGGAACGGCTTTGATCCTGGAAATCTGGGAGCCTACAAACGAGGTCGTCCATTACGGTTCAACAGATATTGTCATGGGGTCTAGACCTCGACAACCATTAGTCAAGTTAGGCGTATTACTTTATTGAAGTGTGCCTGCGTATTAAATCCATCCCTATAGTTGACTGTATTTAATGGGTGGTATGGGTATCTTCCAGTTTGAGTTCAATATATCAACAGCTGTGTTTAAACTGCAGCTGTCCAGTCCACAAAGATTAGACGCCCCGGGTCATTGCAAAGTGTGCCGGGGGCACTCGCTAAGGATCAATCCCATCTATCGAGTTTCCCTCACATCCTCCCCGAGACGTCCAAGTTAAACCGGAGCGCATCTTGGAAGTTGTCAGGAAAACGTCTGCTAAAGGCATCATTATCCGGCGTTAAACGTGACTTGAGACGTGCCATGTCGGCAATCCGGTTTTAACAGCTCGTTATCATCCCCCCGTTGCTCAGCTCATACTACAAAGGGATTAGCGCACACTCACACATGCCACCTGAATGCTGTATCTACCTCCCTGGTAGAGAGCTCCACAACTCACCAAGGGCCCCACGTGGCTGGTGCACAGCTACCAACGAGACTCGGTGAGAATTCACGAGACACCCACCCCCGTCCCCGCTATTAGCTTGAGAAGACGCATGAATGCGATGGGGAGATATCAATTACCGATGGAATGGACAGCTACAGCATGTTGCTTTCCTCTCGAGCTCATCAGGACAAAAGAATGAATTGTCCTCAACATCTTTCCCGGGCCGGCAGACACCGATAAAATACACGCGAAGTAGTCTACTTTTCCAGCAATTTTATGTTGTTTCAGATTTGCATTCCGCGTATTACGTTCTTCACGCGGGTAGACAAGATGTAAATAGATTCTTAAATGGCAGATCTGGCACGGATTTGCAGACATCTGAAGGAAATCAATTGCCAACTGTCATTTAGACATGAGCGGTCGGTCAATAAGCTGTTACAAATTCAGTAGTTGCCCTCTTTGTCTTGCCTTATTAGGTCTAAGTGTGCTACTGAGAAGGCATCTCATTCTGATTTACGCTAAGGATGAGGATTTTCATAAAATCCTACTCAAATGCCTTTGAATTGCCAGAGTCCCGACTAAAAGTTTACTAGGCCCTACTAGTGTTTAGTTTGACCTACTTTATATTCTGCGTGTATCATATGATGTAATTTAAGAACATGTGCTAAAAATATATAAATCATATGGTTATTTTATAGGCTTGGAATATTTGTATCAATAGCCAAATTAATCATTCACACATGACACAATCATATTTATATTTATGTGTCAATCCGTGCTCTTATTGTTGACTGACATTTCCGCTTCACTATATTGACGATAATTAGGTTTCCGTCAAGTATGAATATACAAAAGTCATTATATATCTAGGACAGTTCTAGGTACCAGTTCCAGCTAGCCTATATAGCAAGGTTCCACCCAGCTAGTGTTTTTTCTATTGGTTGATACCCCAGTGACGCTGTACACGAGTAGTCGGCTGGAAACGGGGAGTGAAAGGTTCAACAATAACATCCCCTTGGGTCGGATGACTCGGGGAAAATTGTTTTTCTGGCGCCAGAATTTATATCCCAAGCCATGCGGCAACAAAACTGATACACAAATAGAGTGGGTTTGTCAGGACGAGTAAGCATACACGGCCTAGAACAGGATAGTTATGAGTTATCATGGCGTAATTACACCAGCGGATGAACGGGGTCGGGAGTAGCTAGCGTCACTTGTACAGTTTGTTCACACTGGGAAGGCAAACTGAGGGCTGTGTAGATCAGAGTCACTTTCATTACATTGTCTGCTTACTGTGTTTTCCATTTTTCAGGTGAAAAAACTTCTGCTGCGCAGTCAACATTTCTAAACAGTCAGAAATTATCAAGGAATTTATAGCTTCATCTTTAGCCTGATATTAAAACAGAAGCGGCTGCATCAACTCGGTGATGCGAGGGTTGAGCTTTGTAAACACCATCTGGTGGCAAACCTGTGCACTGCCAGCTCGGCCTGCAGAGATCACGTGGGCCACGTGACATTGCTATTGTTACTCTATCCGAGTTCCGTTTGCCGAGATTGTTGTGTAAATCTCGGTGGCGGCTTGCCTGGCACCTCCACTATTTACTCCCCGACCCCACTGACCTAATCGACAGGGTATCGAGAGGGAAAAAGTGATTTTCTAATAGAAAACCCCAAGCGAAATCGATTTCAACATGTGCGCACGATGCCAATTTTCCGACTCGGAGCTGTCAAATCAATGCCCGCTATCGCCGCCAGGGGCAGAATCAAGGTCATCTAAACAATGAGGGGCGGATTGATTGAAAAGGCGATGAACAAGAGGGGACTTGATTCGTTCGAGGCCACGAACCTATCTTGTAATAGACTGAGAACTCGGCAGCGATCAGGCGTGTTTTTCTCTACGAAGATCTAATTGATCAAAAACTGCAGACGATCTATTTCAAGTGTATCCGGGTGCAGATACCGAGTCGGGGAGGAACTATAATTTCGTTTTCTCATTCATGAAAATCACAATCACGTTGATATAAAGCCACTCCTTAAAAATTTTGCCTTTTGTGCCGGTTTCAAAGAGTGCTCACTCACATTGTTGTCGATCGCGGCTGGCCTCTTGCTCTTTGAACGGTATCGTTCCAACAGCAAGATCCCAATCAGGGCGTATGGAGAACCCATTTATAAATGCCCACCTTTCTCAGTGTAGAGTACTCGAGGGATACAGTAATATAGACTTGATACAATAAGACAATAGTGGGCAATGTACGCATCATTACTTGCTGGCATGTCTGTTAATAATATACTCATTGCCTACTCATTTCATAAATTTGATTCATTGTTCCCGAGTACCATACAATTTGCGGCTAAAAACGTTTCCATTAAAAATTAGCTGTCATTTAAATAAAAAATGCGAAGACTCTAATTGCCACCATGTTGGTTTCATGCGTCACTAACAAGCGTGGGCTGTCACCGGCCTAGTTAGTAGTGTTAGGACACACCTGCTGACTTAACTTTGCACCCACCACCTTCATCATGTATTATATATAGTGACATCATCATACTCCCCCGCACACACTTATCCCAAATGTTATCTTATTTTTAGTAGTAAAAAGGTCGCCCTTTCCCCCTAATAACAGCCCGCGGTCAGTGAAAACAACGACAATCGTGGGAGCGTAGCGGAAGTCGTCACCCGGAAGTCAGGCAATAATCTATCCACAGCGGCAGTGAAAACTTGATACATCCGACGGTGCTATGCAGTCAGGATTCCGTGAGCCGGGAGCATGAGAGATCTAGCGAGAAACAGATCTGTTCTTTGCGTATAAGCGGATTACCAAGCATCTCAGGTCTTGTGCGATGTCGTGGATTAGCGTTAAGCTAGCACTGCCCCCCTCCCCCATTAAGCCTCCCTATATTGATCATTCATTTTTCACAGGGCGTTAATAATTGCCACCGCCCCCCGTTCTCCAATCGCGCCTTTAAATAATAGAGAAGGGATCCGAGGCCCCACGATTAAACCCACTCGTGTGTTGTAACGAAACTTTATGCACGGAAATTTGATCAGGATAGATAGTTCGCCCCTAGTGTCTTATCCTTAATGAAGATGCATCGAACGCCGTTTTAGGGCACGGCTTCCCGCCAAGTGGCTCTATCACGTTCCTCGCCCGATCGTCTGCTATTGTCCATGGAGAGCTCGTGTAAAATGTCGGCTGCTCCTCCACCATCCGGGACCTGTAGATCACATCTCACGTTGGGTGCTGGGGCTAGCTGACGTTTTTGGCGGGAGAAAATCTTTGCACGCTGGAAGGATTATCTGATATTGCTCCTGTTTTTTGCTGTGACCTCTTAAATAGGTCAAGGACGAGCGGTCTATCATCATTAAACCGCTCTCCGACACTTAAATGCTCATCCGAGGACGTGGCTTGTGCGGCAACATGTTGATTCCGGCTTTAGGTAGCTTAGTTTTTCGACCTGGCATTAGCGGCCTTATCAAGGGAGCAACTCCGGGAAAGGGTGCCGGTTTCTTTACCCTCCGAACTCAAATTCCCCTCAATAAATCACCGAGAGTCATCATGAAAATCAATTTGCTCTCTCCGCTTTCCCTGATACATTGCCAGAGTGCTCCCCGAGCAGACGATCAATCCCCTATCATTGTCTCTCCGTGATTTTCTTACATGAGGAGTAGATTCAGTTCATTAATTGAGCAGCGGTGTTTGCTCAGCTTTCAGAATGAGTTGTTCCTCTGATTACAGGGCCATCGACGTTTCATTATCTCCTCGTTGCCGCCCGCCGTTCCTTCCCGCCAGCCACTGCGATAACGTCATTAGAGAGCACGTGCGCCTCCACATCACTTGTTACCGACCGTGAGTACAACAAATTGGTTCCGATTGACGCTCCTTTAGAATGCGCCGCTCGTTAGAAGCAGACGAAATGTTATCAATAGTGAGTTGAGTGGAGATAAGAAAGTGTGTGGTAGGTTGGTGACGGCTAGAGGACCAGCTTCCTCCAACATCACACACTGTAATGAATGGCTTTTACCGATTGCCTAGCACAGTTAGCTTCAACTCCATAAGTCAATCCTTTAAACAGTGCTCAAGAATAGCCCGAGTTCCGCTTCCTGAGTGCTCAACAAGTCCGCGAAGTAAGCACGTTGGTATTACCTCATGGGCAGGCGACGACGACTCGTCAGGGGCTTGTTTTTATTATCGGGAGAAAGAATTCGCAAATTGGTTTTTATCGGTGCTGTCAATCGACCAACTGGCAGCGCTACGTCGGGTGTTGTCATCGGAATTAACCCAACCGGCGTCATCGCCATGGTGATACATGGATGGCGAGGAAAGCGCGTGAATACGTGGAGATTTCAATGATAACGTAATGACTTTCGTAGAGCATACAGAACGAGTGAGATTAGATTTTTCAAATTGCCTCATTCTTATCTGTCGACTCGCATTACTGATTGTGAGCTCGCTAACGAGTCTTGTGAAATTGGTGGCAGGATTTGTCCTTGTTTTTTAGGTGGGCAAAGTAGGGCGCACGGTGAAACAGTCACGTGTGAATGTGTAACTGGATACCTCGGCTCACCTTTATCTTGTTAGCGCCGTGCTAACGCGTTCGATATTGCTTCAATTATTTTAATTAATGATCGCTTGGATTATCAATTCCAAACTAAGTGATAGTTCTCTCTATAGACGTTATTGCATCAGTGCATGGCGAACACAAGCGCAACAGCTTCACAAAATGGCGTCGAATTTAGCTTCGAGCTTAGCAATATCAGCTTGCGTGGATAATTTATCGCCTGTGAGAAAATGATATTTAATTCACGCAAAAAGGGCAGATGCTCTCCACTCGGCGTATCGTATCAATAGGAAAACATCCCATATAGTTAGCGAAATTTTGACACGTCGGCATTAATATTGAACACGATGGCTGAGCGAAAACAATTAAAGAGTATCCGTTTACACAGGTATTGTAAGTGAATGGAGAGATGTGCCTGTACACTTGATGTGAAGTGAGCCTCGGCCGATGGGGTTATCAATAAACAATGGTGTGTGTATTGGTGTATTGTGTCCAGGAGTGAGCAGTGTCACAGACTATCACTCAGAGTGATGAATGTTTTGTGCTCATCAATGATGCATGTATTGACATAGCTCGGGCAATGAGGTAAGATTCAATCTATCATGAGAGACGTGTACCACGTTAACATGTGGTTGGTGTTAACGACATCATGACGTCCTAGCCTCGTAATGAGAGTGGGAATCTATTATGGAAGCAATGGCTGCCGGAAGTAGAGACCTATATACAGATGGCGACTGACTCAAATAGGGTGTACTGATGACTTTCCAGTACTCATTCATACATCTGAGCACTGAGAGTGTATTTGGTTGAGTAATGTCCACGTCCTGAAACTGTCACTACAAAACATTAATATTATAGGTCTACTCCTTATTGTAAGAATTATTTAGGCTAGGCCGATACTGTCCTGATTTGTTGGAAAATAAACAGATAGACAAACAAACATGATATTGTGTATACTTAGTCCTGATAGTAATATATTAATAACTGATCATTGTATCCACAAGTACGAAGAATAATATTGCAGACGATATTAAAGTAGGAATGTGGTAAATAGAGAAGCCATCATTTACTATGTATGCATTGTCAAATTAGGTATCACCGAATCTAGCGGCAAAGCATCAATTTATCTTTACACATATAGGCCTATATGTTGCAGCATTTGATGTTTTATGTCTTTTTGTAGCAGTTCAATCTACAATTATAAAGCTACTCACGAACTTTGTGATGCATGGCCTATATAAAAGTACAGCAGTACAACCGGTAACCTCATTAAGTTTGTAGATGTTTCTACTCACCACCAATTGAGGCCCGCAATTAGGTTGCTTTGATTAATGAAATCCCAGCTGTCTTATAGAGAGAAAATTAGTATTAATGCAGAGAATTACTTGAGTAACCCATCAATTACAGCGTGCTCACCATCCGTAATCTTCTTCCTTCAACGCCAGTTTTGTGTGAATTCCTCTAAAACCTTAGCAACAGGCGACCAGGAATAAATAACTCTGTAGTCGAAACATATAAAGGATGGCATTTTTGTTTCTCTTCTCCCTACTTAGTTCTATTTAAGATCTCGCGACCCACTCGCCATCCATTTCCGGTGTGGGCAAACTAAAATCCTCATTATCGCCCGGTAAACACCACCGGATTAGGTGTTTATGAATAATTCTACATTGGGTCAAATATATCAGCGCCGAACAAACAGATTATCTGGATACAGACGACATTTCAGCAATGTTTGTGCACATGTGAGAGAAACTGCGGCGAGTCCATTCCCCTCAATAGTCCTCACTCACTATTTGCTCTTAGTGATTCACCAAGAATAGGGGCATGGCACACGGGGGGGGGGGGGGGCTGGCTAATACCGTATATGGCATACAGGGCACAACATCTGACGTGTCTTGGCCTTCGTTTATACTGGTAAAGCCCCTCTCGAGCAATTTGGTGCCCGCCTGCAAATGAGGAGGCAGCTCAATGAATGGGTCCGCACAGTTTGCTGTATGGTCCCGAACCGGAGCCGATCATTTAGGCAAATATCGCTAATCGTAAAATTAATGAAAGAGGGCTTTCAGCAGAGAGGAAAAGCCGCTGGGGGAATAGCGCGCAAGTATTTCATCAAATGTATGATCGGATGGCATCGGATTGGCATCCGATGAACAGCATTGTCTTGTGTTTGAGAACGAGCACGGACACAAAAGATCGACTGCTTAGTCGTCTGCTCGCCTTTCTTTTCCCGCCCAAATCTGAAGTAAACACAAATATTGAAAAACGATATTCGCCCCGCTACATTTAGCCCACTCGTCATCAGCAGGCTTCGGAAATTCGATGGAAGGGTAATTCGGATACATTGAATGGACTAAAAAGAAATCATTTGTTTATGGTGGGCCTTTTTCCGGACTCGTTCGATTGGAAAAGTTAATGCAGGCTGCGTAGACGACTTGGCACTCAATAGTCTTTTGTACACGGAGGGGAGAGGGAGCGAACTGACGAGAACGTATTCTCGGCAAGAGTATTGTAGCCAATAAAGACTTCCCCTCATTTGGTGCATAATTTCAATCGAGTATTATTAAGTCAACAGCGGTTGATCAGTCACTCGGTTCATAATTGCCACCTATTTTCGGATTTGAAACCGATCAGGAGTGTTGCCTTATGAATTGCTGAATTGGCAGCAAATTAAAGCGTCCAAATGGACCTGCGACATGGGTATTATGAATACTAGTAATTAAATAGAAGTTTTATCAGTCCTTTAACGCTAAATTATTGATCGTAAAATCGTTAACGACACTTAGATAGGCGTTTTCACACTTGTGTTAGCAGTAAATTAAATGTATCCATCACAGGAACAAACTAAATGTCCTCGTTTCAACTCTCATGATTGTTCTTTGAGGCTTTTTTAACGTTTGCTTCCAGTGCAAAATAATGAGCTGCAACTGCACTGAATAGCTTTAAATGATTACCTTTCTTTCTAATTGTGGGTTTCCATTACTGAATTATCCTTGGAAATATACAATAGACCTACGACTCAACGTACAGCTTTAAATATAACTCCAAAGTTTGGGCCGAGCAACAACAGAAAGGATGAAATAATAAAAGCATGAACAGAATTTCACGAGAGCAAAACATTTGCATCGATCCCAGGTTTCAATCAGTGCACTCTACTGATCCTTTTCAATAACACATCAAAATCTTGAAGGTGCAAACAAATATGACCTAGAGCTCCGTGTGTAACCTCAAACAACATCTGTGTGACATGTATTTAAACGCCACTTTCACCTGTTCCAGGGTCAATTTGACTGCTCAACTTGAGTTATGTGCCTCATGTTGCCTTCGGAAATTGATATTAAATGCTGCATATTAATTATGATAAGGTGATTTGTACAAACGAGAATAAACGTAATGGGATAGTTTGACTACGATTTACTGTAGACATTGTTTATGAAGGCATACTGCGTCTGTCGGCATATAAGTAGTAACCTTAACCTAACTTTTAATTCGGAGTAGGCACTACTACTAGGAATGCCAAGGAGCAGTCACTGGGCAGTAGTTCTCAATAACTGATCCTTTTCAAACCGTGAAGTCTATAGGCCTATAAACGTACAGTAGTATGCTATAGGTTCTATATAGGATGCAGCCAAAATAGAACTTTGGTTTGTTTCTATTCTGATCAATGCCGCTTATATGAAGTTGTGTCAATTTAATGACCACTTTGATACTCCGGCTTTTGAGAATATACCCTATATATATAGGCCAATATGTGACATCATGCGATGACCTCTATCAGAAACACACAAATAAAGTTCACATTTTATTTGAACGAAGTAAGGCGAATACACACGCATAAAGTATATAAAATACAATAAATAAATAATGATAATTAAGAAATATCCTTCTTTTCCAATGTACATTTCGATATATACCGCCAATTTACTGCATGATGATCGTTGATGAAATCTGCTGTTGTGTAGAATGTAGGCCTGCACAGAAATCCAAAAACACATCCTTTCAAATGTAAGGACGTTTTCCTCTAGGCTGATTAACGAATCTCTCTTGGGAGCACTCAGAAAAAATTAATTAAATTCACCATAAACTGATAGGCCTTTGGTATATTGTTCAATCAATTGATAAAAAGCTGAAATAATTTGGATTGACACAGTATATAGGTTTCCATGTTTAACTCATGTTCCACATATACGCTCCGATTCACACGCCACGCTGCCAGGCTTCGGGCATTCGAGATCACACTCAAATCCCATCCTGTGTTTAATTTCACGACAAAAGCACATTCGACGACAACAAACATCGCACGGGTTTAATTATTGGCTTTCCTTGACAAAGGCAAATAATGCGACCATTAGAATTATCGACCTCAGCGCCGGCGAAGAATGGTGGGTGAAAAGCGTGGCCTTCAGCCATCTACCATCCACAATACACCACACTGCTCACAGAAACAGTAGTATACGATTGAAGGGGGGTGGGCCGTCTAAAAGGAGGCACTGGACAAAGCAGTTCATTCACACAGCATTCTCAGAGATGAGCACCAAGATAGCAAAGTATATCAATTAGTGTAGCGAGCCTCTTCGCTTTCATCTGTCCGTTTTCGCCCCCCGGGCATCGACTGGCTCCGAGATTCGATATCAAATTCATGGTAGAAGGGAGATTCGGCGGTGATCTCCGCCGGTCTCTCGTGTTTAGTGAATCGGGGGCTCTCGTACGGATGCTCTTTACATTTCAGGTTGCCTTTAGGGCATTTTAACAACAAGTGCTGGCCGAATTCGGGCGGCGCATGCGCAGTGTTAGTTTGAATCACCACCGTGGCTTTCGGGTCGCCGGTGCACTCCGCATGCGCAGTGCGTAACTGTTGTAACTCCCACACGTGCGCGTACCCATAATCCCCTCCGCGCACTATTCGGGTCTTGTCCGAATCCGAGTTCCGGCGGCATGCTTCGGCTGTCATCTCCTCCCTGGCTCTCCTCTTTAATCTGCAGTAATCATAAACATGTAGGCCTATATTGGAGTATATTGGAGGGTGTGGTTGATGATCTGAGGCAGCTGACGTTTATTGGTGATAAATAAATATATATCATGACAGTTCACGGGGTCTTATCACGATCGTCTGCCACATAGATTTAGCCTAGATATTGACGCCTTACACATGATATGTTGGGTACTTACCGTCTTTGACACGCCAAAACCATGGCGAGGAGGATGATCCCCAAGGCGATCCCTAGCGCTATTCCTATGACCACTGCGATAATCAAACCTAAAGACGGTAAACTCAACTGCATTCTCATACACATTTACAGTAACTTGAATAAGGGGAATATTATAAGCAAACTCTGTTAAGAACGGTTTAGTTGAGCCTAATCTGATTTTTTCCGTACTCTTACCTAATGGTAGTGAATTTCGCACAAAATTCGCACTCCCCAGACTGCCCTTTGCCGCAGCTGAAAGAAGAGAAGAGACGGGAGTGATTATTATTGTATTAAAGCACCTCTGGAGCTATCTCATGGCCGACTATATAAACTTCCTCGCTACAGGGCTATCATATGAAAGATGGTGTCAGTAACCACGCTTTGATGTTGCCTATTCCCCTGCAACACTCAATTATATAAGAATGACCAGCCTTTGTGTTGGTCACCTCTAGCTGCTCTTGAGTAATATGCCCCATGGTCATTTGAGCCATCAGTATATATTAAGCAGCTCATGTGCGAGGCTACATGAACCGCCTCGTGTTTGAAACGTCTAATTATCTTAGCAACTCGTTCTTTGCTTGGTAGATGAGTGAAGTGGCACACCTTATCTTTAAATTAATGTCGATAATTGGCCGTTTCTCAAATCCATGCCCACTTTGAAGCCTTTTTTCACCAGGTTTTCGCCATGCATGCAGAAGAGAGAGAGGGGGGGGGGAGAGATGCTGGTGAATAACTATGCTATATTCTGCTGGAAAAATGTGAATTCTTTCAAGTTTACGTGAGGATATTCCATAGATGGAGTGCCGCAGGGAAGGCAAATATCAAAGACTCAATATTGGGAATGTTGTTAATTTTTCTAGTATCACATTACCCTTCCTTCCCATTACATCTTGATTCTAGGCCAGGGACTTGGGAGTGGCTACAAAAAGCCATTCTCCGATAAGTACACACAGACCAATAGTTATTATGTGAAATTACAGACACGCAGGCCGTTGCACCCCTATCTAAATGGCCACCTTCTTTAACAAGCACCAATTAATAACGAGCTGTAATCATTTATCAAGAAACGCATGTGGCTAACGGTTCTCAGTTGTTGCAATTAACGTCCGTAGATCACACGGCTGAGGAGTTTGCGTGGGGCGTAGTTACGCCAGGCCTGGCATCCTGGGTCACCAGCTTGTCTCTATCTGTGCTGCCATGGTAATTGATAGAATGGCCGTCTGACTTGTACCACGTGATCAATCGTAGGCACGGCTCTGATCCATATTTTATAGAGCTCGTAGCAATTATAACCTTGTCAAAAACGCAGAATAATGCCCGGCAGGTGCCCGGGCCGGATGAAGAAGATTTGTCATGCGGCTGAGAGGCTGTCGGCCGCAACGAGTGATGTAGCTAGCCGTGGAGATGCTGGCGTTGCTAGGCAAACAATCTCGGTGGCAGAGTACGGGTGGTCAAGCGCAGCAGACGGCCATGTTGGCAGGCATTGTTCGGGACTGACCGAGCATCAACTAGTGTCCGTGGCCTTTGTACAATGAATAGCTCGCTGTCCACCCCTATGATTTAACACCACCACTGCTTTCCTCCGAGACAAAGCGCCCTGCCGTTGGAAGTGAAGCCCTTATAAATAATAACGGCATTTACATGGCTGCCATGCGGATTTCAGGTGGGTCTGTGCCCCATTTGGCGCTTCTGGGTCACCTTAAATCGACATGAGTCGACCAAGGAGCGCTCCTATATGATACAGTTCACATCCACCGGGGGTGAGTATGACCTTCAGGGTGAAACTCGCAAGTTAAATCGCCCGGAAAGCTTCAAGGAGGGAACCTTGTCAGTCGATGGTAGCAAATACAGGGTAAATCTGGGTCAGCTTTCACGGCGATAGATTGTCTCCAAGCTGTCATCGCCCGCAATAATACAGTATTTAGTGTGATTGGCTAATACAGCGTGCACAGACCTGTATGGAGGATCGGTGAACCTAGATGAGACCTCGATTTAGGCGATGCCAACTTTTGTCCCCTGTATACAGGAAGTATTGTCGCCATCCTGTTGTTGATCAAGAGTCAATTGTTAATATTTTCGACCAAACCACGAGGGGGTATCAAAGTCAGTATAGTTTGAACATGGGCGTTGGCCTCACAGCGTCACATTAAATTTTGAAGAAATCTGATTGATAGAACATCAAGCGAAAGAAATAATCTACCATTTACTCTTTCAGATAGTGATAATCATGATGAAGATAACTGACCAGCCGTGCAGTTCCGGAAGTTGCCGTTCCATTTGTTGCCATTACAGACCAGGTGCCAGACCTCGCCTGAGTAGTTACAGGCGATGGTGAGTCGGTCCCTTCTCTCCCCTTTGCGGACGGCCCAGCCGTACTCTGGGGGTTTGATATCCGGGCAACCAACAGCTGAAAGAAATAACAGCAACTTATAATTATAAAATTACAAGTAATTTTATAAGCAATACCTAATATTAATTTAGAAATTAAATATTAAAATTAACTCTTAGCCTTGTGAACTTTCAAGATATTCTTTGCCAAATTAATTCAATTGTGGAACACTTGTACAAAAACAAAAATTCTAGTACAGTAAATGACACTTCTTAAACAAGCCATCCTGCATAGGCCTCTCGTATTTCAAGGCGAGTCCTTAGAGCACAAAGCGGCTTGAACAGTTGGTGACCCTTCACCGACAGAATAGGACGAGCGAGATATACAGGTATGGGGAAATGGATATCACAAGCAGGCCAGCTTTCATAGGCGGAAAGGTCAGCATGGCTTGCGATACCCATCAGCTAACTATTGTAGGTACACTCATCAAAGGCTTTAGCAAACTAGCCATATCACATCCTCTGCTTCCTAGCAATAATATTTCCTACTGGAGAAGTTCATCACAAAGGTTTCAAATGTTAAAATGGCAAACACCGAACATAGCGTGGAAAGTCCTGACAACGGTGGAGGATAAACGAGCATGGCACAAACAGAAACAAAGAGAGAAGAGAGACAGCACTTGTGATGTACTGGTCACTTCGTATGGCAATTATCACCAAATGATTACTGGCACTAGATGATGGATGATAGCGGGCAGCATTATAAACAAGGCTAATTGGAATAACGAGAGCCAAAGTGGGAGCAGTCGATGTGGACGTGAAGCCACTGCTCAACGGGATATTGGGCAAAGGGCTCGTGGCCCGCTCCTGTCATCAAACACCAATTAACGCCAGCATCAATCCCTCCCTTGATTAAATATCCGTATAAGCATAGACTTGCCCTTTCTCGGGCCTGACAGAAAAGGTCTTCAGAGGCGACTTGCTAATAAGTAAATGGGCAAAGTACATCTTCATTCACTTTCCTCATTGCACGTTGCATAGACCCGATGTGAGCTCTTTCTAAAGCTCAAGACTAATAAGGCTTTGAATGAAGTCAACACCGTTAAAAGTAAAACATGGACGGCGCAAAAGCCTTATTTAAAGGCTGCTTTTGAGAGGGTCTTTGTATCCCTGTAACAATTAAAGTATATGGGCACAACAAACTGACCTAGAGGGACTATAAGAAAACCTGAAGGCAGGATGCTGTAGGTGGTAACTAGCCAAGTTACGAGGTGTGCAGAAAATGTCGTCTGTCACACACCCCTGCTCTGGCTTTTGTCATCCCCATGTTTTCAAAACAAGCACCCGTGTTCTTACACGTTAGCCAACCGATGCTACAGTCACAGCGTGAGTGATTTACATCAACTCGAAACATGAAACATCTGACGTTGATGGGCACAGAGTCTTATTTAAATGGCCAAATAGTGATTAAGGGTGATTATTGCCCGCATGGATAGCGGCTTGTGCCCGATGAGTCAATATTTTGTCACTGAGGTCGACACTCCACGGACAGGGTTAATGAAAAAAGATGTGGCATCAGGCGAATGCCCCCTTCAGCGAGGTATTAAGGGGGCAAGAACGACAGAGGCACCGCCCAGGGGCAGAGTGGAAAATTCCCATGCGCAGTGCAGGTCAACGCGACTCTCGCCCTCAGCAGACGAGAGGGGTGGGTGATATGGCGGGAAAGAAAAGATAAATGGAGCGAGTGTCACTGATGGGTCTTTGTGTGGGGCTGAGGGCCTGCCACGTGGCACTTCAACTCTCACCTGACCCATAGCCACAGACGAGCACAGTGAATACGGCCGCCTCGCCACGTGACACTTCACATTAAAGCCCGGATGTTGAACACATACAGTTCTCAGCTAAATAATCACCTTCGTATTTCAGCAGGAAGTATGGCAGGTCCTCGTTGTCGGGTACCAGTCCGTTGGTCATCACCTCCACCTCCACCTTGTGGCTGTCAGACAGGTAGATGTGTTTGTGTCTGGGCTCCCCACCACACACTGTAATATCGGTAGTAGTGGCTGACTGTTCCCTGATGATGGCGTACATGTTACACAGATGGCTGTCTATGTGCTGTGGTCCTGTCACAGCGAAATCCAGCAGTGTGATGTTAATACGCTGTCCCTTGGGCACCGATATCACCCAAGGGCAGCTGCCCGACCCGAACCTGTGCTCCTCGGTGACGACATTCCCGATGTAACCGGAAGTTCCGGTCAGTGTGATTGGCCCGTGCTCGCAGCGTTTGGGCCTGCCATGAGCGACTGTAAAAACATGAAAAAACATCGATTTTTTAGTATTAGGCCGTATTGTGATTTCCTACTCGAACATAGGAAAAATAGATTGACATGGTACTAATGCCGAGTATTAATATTCATGCTGTTTATTTTGCCTGGGCTTTTGTTGGGGAGAACCATGCATTCTATTGATAACGAGTAATCATGCCATATTGTGTATTGGTTGTCTAGACATTAGAATTAATCACCACCCAGCCTCCTATGAAACGAATATAAGTTTTTCCCCACCGAACAAAGAGCAAATATGGAATTATGAGCAATTTTTCACATGGTTGATCCTAACCTCAATCGGGCATTTTTGATACATTTCCGTTTATTTTGCGTCCATCAGAGGTAATTGCCTAACAAAAGCCCGATGCCGAATCTCCAGCCAAGCCTGGTTAGCTGTCAATTCACATTGATCCTCACATCACTCCACAATGTAGCAAAACCTGCATTCTACTCGGTGTACTTTAACACCGACATCTCAATGAGCCCCCCACCCCCCTTAATTGTTCATATTCATCAATCCACAATACAATTGCAATCAACGTTCGCCAACCCGTCGTAGGCACTCGCTTGATAGATTATTTACGATCACAATATCAATTTGTTGTGAAGATTTGGATACTGCAGCTCAACTCGAAGTAGGCACCGTGTTACTATGTTTGGGTATTGATAGCTGTCTAATTGTGAAGAGAGGAAAGATAAAGGCCAGCTGACAATTCCCATGTACTGCGTGGAAATAGTCGGCTGCCGTCTTCCTAGCTGGCAACTACATGTGTCCATCGATCTGGCCAGGCTGTGAGGGAGTCTCCCTGAGAGCGACTGACTTGGACCACTCACCGCCAGGTCAAAAGGTGCAGGATGAACTTTCAAAGCAGGATCAATGGTGTCAGAAGATGCCATAATGGATTCTTAGCAGCCCCTTTGCGAGGAATGCTGGCAGTATGCGCGGCTAGAGTATGGTATAATTACTGTATGCCAGAAATCTGTGCCACTATATTGGCCTGGTGGGTGGCGAGGCTGGTCTGCTTCCGATTCATTGCCGAGAGTATGCAATATAACGTCGTTTAAGGCCCTATTTATAAAACTCGCATCAAATTCTAAACAGCGTGAAATGAATTGCTAGGCGACGGCGATGTCTGCCATAAATCTAGATTATAGACCACGCGGATACATGTTTAGGGGGAAGAATGAAGAACAGCGTGCTGTACATAGACAAGCAACCCACCTTTGACACAGCTGTATGTCGCCTCCAAGTAGGCGAGCAGATCCTTAGGGCACGGTTGGACTTTATGAAGATCGGTGTCCGGAACACCAAATTGGCACTCGTGGCGACCCGAGCACTTTCTATCGACATAGCGTAGGATGTCGGCCGAGCAGCCGATATTATGTTCCCTCGTAATACATCGGCCCACGTGCATCCGGCCGTAGCGCGCAGACTCCATGAGAACGGCCTCATCCTGTGCGCAGGTGGCATTAAACTCCTCCCAGCAATACTCCCGACAATCTGAAAAACAACAACACACATAGGTATAGAAACAGTAGGCTACATAAAAACATGCACATGTATATGCAAATCTGTTATATAAACAATGGGAATTGTTTTTAGTTCTTAGTTTCATTTCTATTTCCATTGCACATAGTATATATACCTATTTAATTGGTAATTTATTCAAGCTTTTTAGTTTTTCATTCACGTTTATATTTATAAGCACACCCCCTGTGGCGACTGGTATCGATAAAACGTTGGGGTAGGGGCTTAGGAAGGCAATCACAGCATGATGGTAGGACGGGATACAATATCAATGAACACTTTAATTGATCAATGGAGTGGGCTGCAAGGATGGTATACAGCGATCTACTGCTTCTGAATATCGCCCACCGACAGGCCATGATACGAGTGATTGCAACAGACAGCGGCTTTATTCGCCAGCTTGTTTTTAATTCCCTCGTGAGACGTACGAAAAGAACAAGGCGAATGCAGACGAACAGTGCGCACATATCAACCGTCTAAATAAGGAAAATAAACTGTATCGCCATGCGATTGTTTCGCCGAATTATTCATTGGACACGGCATGGAATGAGCTAGATAAGACTGCTGCCAACTACAAATTGGATCATTATATCATATCAGTCTAGGCACACGCACAGCAAAAGCCAGAACATTTATCGGCCCCCGATCGCCATCTGCATTGGTAATACACCCACCAACCAGCTGAATACACAAACACTCGTATATTTTATCAACCGTATATCATTTTCATTAGGATTATTTAAAAAGCAACCTGAGACGGGTGAGTATCACCGTTTAACCACCGCCCGGCGATAACCAGAAGGCATCGGTGGCCAGATCTGATCTGGAATCTCTCTGCCCTCACACGCAACCCCATCGCCGGATCTATTTTGACAAGCGCTGATACCATGTTCCATTTCCCCCGTTATCGCCCACGGATTGGGTCTCGCCAGTTCACGGCGAGGATTATCAGACTCAGCGCCAAGTCTTTGAAAGCATTTTCTTGAGTGAAACAATATCCCGGATAAAGGCTCAAACAAGTTGGCGCATCGATTGTTGGGCCGTTGGCCTGGATGGATTTGATTTTTCTGCACGCATTAGACGGCAATAGAAAAGCTATGATTACTCACACAGTGCATTGGCTATCGCAGTATCAGACATTCTGAATGGAACTTGCTATTTTAGGGCGTGGGGCGACACTGTTATTGAGCTTTTAGACTGTTTCTCGTAGTAGACCCACCGATTTTTCGATACGCAAGAAAGCAAGAGTCGGTGGTGGTGATAGTAATCGAATTCACATCGGCAAGGTTAGATCCTTGATCGTCTGCTCTGATCACTGACACAGGCGATGGCTGCTCCGAGTGGGACCTTGAAAAAGGGGGCAAATCACTCAGCTTAGTCTCTTCCCACTTCCTGCCCTGATAGATCAAGCCCGATCTGAGGAAGATATCGTAAATTGGAAACCATCTGCGTGAGCACCCTGACCGGAAGTGCCGCAGTAGACGGAGCGGCTGTCAAGGAGTCAACGTATAAGTGGCTAAACCCGTGCCATGGCGAGTCTTAAACAAACTTGAAACGGATGCTTCGAGCAACGTAACCCGACCGACCGGGCTTACAACTGGGAAAATGTTTAGATTAAGTTTTTATATTGGTCGGATGCGGCCGAGCGCGGTGCGGTTTCGGATGATGGATGCGGCTTAAACTACTGCTCGGCCATGGAAATGAGTCACCTTCGCCCAGGCAGTAATATACGGCCAATGAGCGCCGGCCAAATTAGAGACAATAGTATGGGCGTCCATTCTGTGAAGCCAGCCCACGAGGGTGATTGCTCCAAGTAAAGGGAGCAGGCGGCGACTGCACTCTAATGGCATCCATTTATTCCATTATACCTCTTGCAACTGTCCCATTCGAGGATTCAAAGCATTTAACTTGGGCGGTACCCAGCGGCCTTGCAATCCAAACTAAAGCTGATAGTACCTCAGTGTCCCCCCTCCTGTATCCCACTGTATTGCACCCATATAAATAAACCATCGCTTCTTTCTATGTTCCGTGCCTGAAAAAGTGTTATATAGAAATGTTTACAGTTATTACTGTGGGCTGCATATGTACGTGAGACAAGGCAATCTGAAAACAATTCCACGGCGCATGTAGGTTGGAAAGAAAGACAAATGCCTTTGAGAATGAGTACATCAAGAGAGACGGTAACTCTAGACAAGGCTTCAGTTCTCCTAAGGGGAGTGGGCAAAACCAATATTAGTACCCGGGCTGGCAGCCACTGCTTGCCCAAGCCATTTCTGCTGACTCTTCTCAAATAGCCCAAATCTTTCGGTCCGATGTTGGGTTTTCTTTAAATATTTTGACATTCGATCAATAGCTCTACATCTGTTTGTACAAGAGGATGCGGCCTGCAGAAGCCACAGTGCGTGGCTGGAGGGTCTTCCAGGTTCAGCAGAGCAACTGCGTGGTGGATAGCAACAAGGGATACTATCTAATTGCCCTATGGCGAGGCCATTTCATCTTTCATAGACAGCCCTTGTTCCAGCTTTGGAGTCATAGGCTTGCCCTAGCGCACTAAATGTTCATGGTATTCTTCTTATCTCGGCTCTGTGTAATGTAATGCTGTTGCGCTATAGGCCCTATTCATTGCGTCGGTTATAAACAAGCTTTAGATATAAACAAGCTTTAAAGAGGCTCTGTCTCAAGTGTTAAGGTATCATGCAAACTCCCCATAGCCTCTAGACGGGCTAGTTAACCACATTATACGCAGGGGTGATGCTGCCTGACGCCCCACACTTCACCCATTCAAAGGCTAAACGAAGAGAGGCATCAACAACACACTTTTGTATGGGTGCAATCTATAGATTTTCATGGACTCTCTCCCGAGTACAAGGAGGAGATCGTCTTTCCTTGTCAGCCACCAAGCTTGGCGAGGGGAATGATCCTTTTACATATGACGGGGACGGGCCTGCTTCCATCAGAGACACACACAAACCACCTTCCATCACTGCCATCATGGAGATATCGGCCTGTAGTCGGTAGTCACAGTCTAACATTATGCACCCGCGTGTTTTAGAGCAAAAACAGCGAGGAATACTATTACAATACGTAATGTGATTCTCGCAATGAACCTGCACTAATATTTTGAAAGGTTTTTTATCAACATCGATGAGTATCAAGTGCATGGCGAAATGGAGGAAATGTTAGCATAATTTTTGGCACATTTGTCATATTGATTGCTTTATACGTGGAGGTGTGCCCTGGGTGCGGCATAGGCACGTGTCTACTCATATTATTAATAATAACAATGAGGAAAATCCGATTCCTCTTGACATGTGATAAGATGGATATTTCAGCTGTAGACAAGCGAAAAGGATGGGTGGCTTACTACTCACCATCACAAACCTGCTTTAAACAATAAAAACTCGCATTGCTTGAGGGAAATAAAAGCTATACGTTACATCAACTATCACTCATGAAGTTGCCATCAGTTAAAAACTGTGTAACCTAAGCCAGTCAGCAGACGTCAGCCTAATCCCTCATTCTTACAACACTAAAGTTGTCTGGTGGTGAGGCAGTTTCCCGCCCTTATGGCTGGCGAAATGTCTTAACTATCGCATCACGTGTACGGGGCCCGTCTTGATGGAGCTAGAGAGAATGTGGACTCACTGCCAGGGGGTCCCCACAGCTCAGGTGGCACGCATTAGACCTACTCCCCGTCGCCAGCCCCTGCACCAGTGCCCCACCTCAGGCACCCATACACGTGGGTTTGTCACCCCCAGCACCACGTGACCTGCCTAGATACACACCTAACAGTGGGTAGGCGGGGAGGGGTGTTTGAGAGGCTTCCGCCTGAGGGCAATCCACACAACATCAGTTGCTATTGGGGCAACTGTGATTGATGACGAATAGCTCTTACTATACTTATACCAGCAGAACGAGATAAAGATGCATATGGGTCTGAACTGTGCATTTATCTTGTTCAAAGGCTTTTAAAGCTTCAGTAGAGAGGCCTTGCGATGTCAATTGACCCAGGACCACAGGCCCCAGTGAGTTGGATGCTCTAGATATTTGGGTCAAGGTTTAGAGAGAGACAGGTCAACATATTCAAGCAGTCATTTCATAGTTGTTTCCTGCCCGCGGTACCGAACCCTTGAACACAGCCAGCCCTCAGATAGATATTCCTTCCTCACGCCTGATGTCATTTTTATCACAATTTATGGCGCTAAATTGGGAAATCTTTGCATTTACTACGCCACATTTTCACGTATAAAACAGTGAGTGTACGCCGAGGCGCCGACAAGTGAGGCTATACGTCATTTTTAAATTTATTACCTGCCCGTCTCGTGATCTAGGTCACAACGAGTGTGACGAGGTCACGTGTAAATGCCTAAGGTCTCGCGAGAACAAAACCAGTAAGCTTGCTGAGCTGACGGCTTGACACTATTACAGCCATATTGGACTGTCGAGGACTGTAAAAACAGTTTAGTTGGAGGGGACGATAGTAGATCTTCTTGAAGTTAGTTT
>CAXAKH010000019.1:0-24335 GCA_963969325.1 Lycopodina hypogea | reverse complement strand
TGTGTGTGTGTGTGTGTGTGCTTACGGTGTGTGTGATAGTACATGTACATGATGATGGTGGTGGTGCGTACATTGTGGTCTTAGTCAGCAGGCAGGCTATATAGCAATCCGATTGTCAGGTCAGGCAGTGAGATAATGTCAGAGAGCCTGCTGCTCACTGTCACCGATGCTCCTGCTCACAGTGGTGGTCGGTAGTTTCCGGTGGGGCACGGCGCAGCCACTGTTCTGAATCAACAACATAAGCTCGATCACCGGCCTTGGCCGGACTAGCGGGTACAAGGACGTTAGCATCCGACTGCATACAATCATACTACTTCATAGTAGACCCGGGCTTACAACCTCAGAGCGCTATTGATTTTGTACAACTCAATATCTATCAAAGTATAGAGGTTGTAGCGAGGTGCTGCAGCCTCACATTTCATTAACCCGGCAAGAAAGGGCAGGTCTGCGATGTATGCGCAAGGAGCGATGTTTTAGGGTCGTCTGGGAGTGTGGCAGTGACACTTACAACCGTGGTAGTGAGTACTACGTGTGTGTGTTGTGTGTGTGTGTGATGTGCAGGGGCCTGCATCGCCAGCCATCCTCAGTCTATGTACTCTCGCTGCTGCTCATGTACAAGCCATGGATTGAGGACCTCACTCGTTGGCTGTGTCCACTGTATGATTAGGTAAGTGCTGCGACTGACTGACTGACCATTCTTTGTTCTTCGTGTAGAACATAATCTGGCACGGTTCTGTGACTGGAGTCTACGTGAAGACCTTTCGCTGTGTACGTGTATACTCCGAGGCCTCATCTGTGTTTCCGCCTTTAACCTGTTCGCTAGACGACATTCTGCACCTATGCTATGCCTGCCCTGAGATGTCATGTGTATCGTATTTACTCACAGATGAGGTCAGCCACTGTCATTTACAGTTGTCATACCAGAGACGCAAACGGCAATTTTTATCAAATAAATGATTAAATTGTGGCAGTTGGCCCCGGAATGTGGTGTGTGAGTGCCGACGGGAGAGAGAGGCCAACCCCCTGACGGAAGTCCAGTTTAGCCAGCTTTTAATCATGGCATGTGCTCTGAGTTAGAAATGTCCAGTGGTCAATAAAGGCCACAAATTGACTTGTGGGTCGGGTTGCTGGACCAGAATGTGGCGTGATGAGAGGTAAATCCGAGCAGGAGGCTGGAGCACGAAGGCCAACCGAGCGAGCTGACCGCCAGGCTCCTATCCCATGCCCAGTTTGAGTGACCATGGCTGCTCACCTAGCAGTAGTGAGCAGGCACGGAGGGAGGGAGTCTTAACCACATTGTCTGGGCTACCATCACATTAACGCTCAACATAATTATTCTGGAATTTTCGTGCCAATGACGTTCACCATTCTTATCACAAGCTGTACTTTACTACATGTACCGACTCGAATGTAGATGTAGCTTTAGTGTGTCGATTCTAACGTTTGACATGCCTTTGTTGTGCAAATTGTAGTCGAACTGAAGCTAATCGAGTGATATAACCATATAAATATTATGAAAAAGTCAACAATTCTTGCCCGAATTGTGTTGTGATTAGCACACAAAAGCCACAGACAAGGGTTTATCGATATGCTGGTCCTGACTGTGGATCATTAAGGTGATGAAATTTCATTTAAATACGATCAATTGTACTTGCTAATACCGAACTACACATATTTTGTATGGTAGCTTGAATTTGTAGCCTATCTAGTTTTGAAAATGAATTTGAATTGCTTGGGATATGCAATAATTATATGGCACGTGGGTATGACATATGGCACTATGATGTATGATTGTGGCAACAGATACCTATGGTCTGTGAGTATAGATTTGTGTGGTTGATATCAGGCACTTGTTTCCGTATTTGGCCATCTGCATCCTACAAAACGTGTGTATTGGCATTTTTGCATTGATTAATCAGCTATTGATGAAAATGAATTTCGGTTTCATGTCTGTCTGGGCAATGAAATTCGCCATTTATCATGCGTAGAAATTTGCACTTTACCGTGTTAAACGTAGTGTCGAAGTAGCTTGCCACCCCCAGTGCCAGTGAAAACGTGCCACATACCACACAGCACTTTGTGAGGGGATAGGTTGGTAGTGTATTGATATTCAATAGCCAATAGTTTCTGTGTGTAGGGATATTGTGTCTGGAAGTGACATAGATCACACGGTATAGTGGCAAGTCATATTGCAAAATGTCGTCTGCTCTATATCCATTGTTACGTGGTTGGCGGTCGTTTGTTATTGGGACCGCTGGGAGAATAGTATCCAGATGATAGACTCCATACAAATTCCTGATCTGTCCATTCACGAGATCAAATGCAAATTACATAGTTATCAAGTTGTGTTGTTCAATCCGGGTTTGTCCTTTCAACGAATGTAGCCTGAGTGCTTTAGAGGCCATATTTCATTAGTATCATGCCCCACACCTCTTAAGTGTTCAGTGTGGAATGTCTAGTTTCCATATTATTATTAGAATTAGAATAATCGACGTATGTTAATGTTAGGCTTGTTAGCAATGCAATTGTTCAGTTTCACTCAGTGTCTACTGTGTTTCAGAGTCATCAAACATGCTCACAGCCTTTCGGATGCGCTAAATGTGTGCGTTTCTGGCGTACTTTGAAAACATTTCCTGTAAAGACAAAAAACCTTCTCTCGAGTGTCACGGGGTTTAAGTTCTCAATTTGAGTTAACGATGGTAAAACTTGCACCGACTAAGAGCCAACACGTGCATTAAATTTGTGAATCTGTGCCCTATGACTAGATGTGTTAATATCTGCCAAGTTGGAGCCGAGTTTGCCGACTCTGCCTGTTAAAAGCAACCCGACGCACGTGCTGCTGAGCAAGTTTTTGCCAGCACTACATTCTTTAGCTTGTCATGCAATATTGCATGTAACTGCAGCCTTCAGTTTTGAGAAATGCTGCGGTTGATTATTTCTGAAGAAAGAATATGTTGTAGCACTGCAGGTCACCTTTTATCCGTATCTAGTGGATAATTAAGCACAATCGGTGAGCATCAAGTTTTAATTATGAGCGAGTTTTACCTTGATGATATTAACACAGCAATTCAGGTTTTTACGGATGTCTCCATTTAATGACTCCATAATTAAGTCTCTCAGGAAATCCTTTTATCGTGTAGAGATAATTAGACATTTTTGTATTATATCCAATCGAGTAGTCATGACTATCTTAGTGCAATATATCTGCATCATTATTTCAAACAGTTACATATGATGGCCATAGGCTGTAAATGTCTGAGGATGCCCACGTAGTTTAACATGTTTGTAGGCCTATCCTATATGTGTATCTGTACTGGTTATTGTATTCGTCTACATGTATAAAATCTATACAGGTAATTGACTATTGATTACTTCATTTAATTGGGCAAATTGACATTGTCACTCTGCGAAAGAAAAGATACTACTACATGCATATATTTAGAGTGCCTCGGTGTAAGCATGTATACATTAGCTAGGTATACATCTAAGTATGTCCACAAATACTGACAGCCAATCCTGTATTGTGACATTCCAGGGTATTTATACCGAACATTGTCAGGGATGAGGCGTGTCTGCTCAACGTGACGGTATAAAACAATGAATTATAATGATGCCACTGTGCAGCTTGGTATTAAAGACATTACTAAATGTCAGGCCCTGCTCATGTACAGAGGAAATACAGGGTGATGTTTGTGTCATTTCTGATGCCTGTTCTGTCAAATAAGAGATTTGGTTTTGTATTTTAAAGATTGGTGTCTTAATGGATGGCGAGGATCACATGCATTTAATTAATTTACTAAAATGTTTGAAATTTTGCTTGTAATAGAAAACAATTTCAATTTATGGTAATTGATGTCATAGTAATACTGGCTCTAGTTGCTCATTGCCACTTTATTTTCTGCGTCTGATTTGTTATAACCCTTAGCTTCCTTATGACTTCGTGTTATGTCAGATAGTCAGACAGACTTATCGTCCTTTATAATTTTTTAGCATTATTCATACCTAGTTATTTCTTATCGGTTCATATGCAGCCATGACGTGCGAGACTTAGTTAATAGCTGTCAACACAGTTATTATATACAGTAATGATATACTTGTAACAGTCTGGTATATGTATATAAAGTATCATCATTATCATTTGGATGCTGTGTGTTCTCTGTGTGTCTGTGGTATATGACGTCTGTGACTTAGGGGAGTGGTTATGCGTTTTGTCTTTATCATAGGAAGACATTTCAGAATCAAACATTTTGAAACTGGGTTGTCTTGTTTGGTGTTGTACATGATATTTTCTGGTAGACAACGGAGTTGAATTTGTACCTTGGTGTTTAGAAGATGACTAAATGAATGGCATAGAAGCTGTGGTGTCTGTTTATTGCCAGACAGTCGGGTGTTTTAATTAAATATAATCTCCTAACAACAGCTCTATATAAATACTGGTGATCTTATACAAATGACTTTAAATAGTTAATTTCCAAGCACTAATTGTACACGTAGTCAGGGTACTCAATTGCCAGCAGACAATTAAATATCTGCCTTATTAATATGCTATCAAATTGTCAATAATAGGCCTGTATACATATACATATAGTATTACGTATACGGCGCAATTAATAGGGTAATTTTGGCATGAGGTTGATACAGTGACTTCATCAGTATCTTTAATACCACACTCGAATCCACGTACGTTCTAGAATCCATTCTTTCGGGTGCAATATATTAGTAGGGTAGATAAAAAAGCACCTATTGATTGGAGAATGGAGTCCACCGTAAGAAGGAGGGAGTACGTATCTGTTTTCCTTCCACGCCATTGACCTGTGTTTGATTGTGATTGCCTCTGTCATTTAAGGGGAGTCCGCCCGGCAAACAGCCTCCACTTCCTGGCCATGAATGGAGCCTTCTTACTTCTATCCTCAGCCTGTGTTCGATGCGTTTACAATTACTATGATTGTGGTGTTTAAATAAAGAGGATGCCATCTAAAAACCGGTTCACCACTCAAGGATGGTAAGCTAATGACCGTTTTAGGGTAGTCACCTTGCGTATTCAATGGGCGATTTCTAATTTTGGCAAGCGGACAACATAAATACTCGGCAGTCTGTGTCAGGGTTTCACGAACGGTGTGTGGCTGGGAATATTTTAAGCCTCAGTCACCGTCCATGGTGTCTGTCAGCAGATGTAGGTTAAGGACTCGACGTTTATGGTGCGCTCTATAGAAAACCACCGTGTATTGTTAGTCAGGTGAATGATTTCATGTGTTACTCATGGGAACAAAGCGGCTTCTCACAGCCTCTGTCCGTGGCATAAATACATACATATAGACACACACACCTATATATGCATATATATGTCAATACTAAACAGTACATTCATGTAAGTGTATGTACTGTACTGTTGTAGGCTAGGTACATTGTGGTGTGGCCTATCTGTGGACATTGCCTGCCAGGTCAATGCCGGCAGCCCCACGTCTGGTCCGGGGATCATGGCGGTCTACATGTTTATCTATACATACACACACATATACGTGTGCCAGCCGCACCTCATCCATAATGGATTTGCCTCCATATTTGCATAGTAGTATAAACACACAAAGGCCAGGATGGTCAATTGCGCCACATCAATATGGTAGTGTAGGGAGGGCGTGCAGGTCATTGAGACAATCACATTGAGTCGAGCTGAGGGCCCTCAGGGCTCCGGCTAGGGCAGGATCAATACGAGGCGGAGCAGACGGCTGTGTGTGCCACCGAGCCGAGGTGCCGACCGCCAGCACACACACACACAGTGAGCACTGAGCTGAGACACAAGGACACTGGTGTGTGTATGGCCTGGCGTAGTGGCCGGGCGAAGGGGTCAATTTACTATAGACATTACAAGCCATCGATTGTGACACAATATGTCGGTGGCGTTACAATCACAAGGTTTTACACACACACGATGGCTGGGTGGCTGGCTGGGTGCTGCAGTCACATGGCACACACAATGGCGGCTACAGCCACGTGACGTTCACCTACTGGCTGCGTCTGACCGGAGCGTCCCCGGCGGACGGTGAAATTACTTTACAACAAAAGGCCATGTGCCACGACCATCCCCCGAGTTGGGTTCTTGTCTCCTGGCCAATTGTGGCTGACCTACCCCGTAATCCCGACCATCGTCCCCTGAATCAACAATACCTCCCGTGAGGACCCTGCCCACGACCCTGCCTCCTCCACCCAATACACTCCTGATCTTTGCTCCTACTCGAGGTCGGACAACTGTATGTACCGGTACTAGTTTCCAATAATATAACCATTTTCCAGCGCTGTTGGTGGGAGTTTGATGTATAGATTTAATTGCCCCGGCCAATAAGGCTCATTCAGGACATGTACTTTTCGTACGGCGAAAATTCCACGTATTGAATATTGGGCAAAAAGTATGATTGCTGGGCTGTGCCCGACAAGATGGCCAAGCCATTAAATCATTGGTTTGGGCTGAGCTGCCATTAACTATGGGTTAGTGCTAAATACCTCAGCGACTGACCCACGACATTTACCATATAGACAAGGTCAATATTATATATATATACATGTATGTAGAAGACTTGATAATGTGTATATCCAAAAATTTAGTAAACTTTTAGACATAATATAGCTACACAGGCCTAGCTGTTTTTGCTCACCAAGAAGGCTGATGGTGTTGAATTAGTCAATGTATTCGATGGCCTTGATAGACTTTTGTTGCAGTAATTTCACTCTATTTATCAGTCTGTTGTATTACCTGCCTACTGCGTTCTACTTCAACATATTTCTTGCCCCGCAAAGCTTTTTTGCACAAACACGATTCATGTACAAAGTATCTTTCACCATATCAATCATCGACACAAAATATGTATACCCGCTTTTTTGTGTAGAAATGTTTTTATTTTTTTATTTGACATGCGCAAGAGATGAACTTTAATAGCCAAGCTGGCAATTGTAAATATAGCATAAAGGAGGGGTTCCCGTGTGATCCGAGCTTCCATAATGATTCCTTTATGCTGAATGGAGAGGGAGAGAGAGAGAGAGAGAGAGAGAGAGAGAGAGAGAGAGAGAGCAGGCATTGCTGTAGAGGGTTGGGGCGATCCTTCAAAGCTTGCTGTGTCGGGTATATGTAAGTAGGTCATGGGGTGGAGCGTACCGGTTGGAGCAGACGTGTTTTCCCACTTTTTACAAGAGCTGATGTCGCTCTCACCTAGTCTGGTATGTCCTACTGTCTGTGTGTCTGTGTGTGAAGCAAAGATTATTACTCAAATATTTTTAGCGTCTGGTGTATACCTGCCGTACGGCCATAAAATGTTCCTATGTCAGATACTTAGGAGTGTGTATATATACATGTGTATACTATCGTAAAGTATGAAAGGTGCTCTGAAGATTGCTAGGTTTTAGCTTTTTCTTTCTCCTTTCCCAAAGTCATATAAAATGAGTCATTTTGTCTGGCATCAACGCATTTCTTGTCAAGGTCAGGATGTAATTATGACTTGCCCATGGCTGTTTCTTCCACAAACATTTACCAACGCCAGTAGATTTCACTGAAACATGAAATGGGTAATCGAAATATGGTTCCTGTTCAACTCAACGGCGTCGGAGGGCAGCGGTAATTGCGGACCCAACGTGGCCCACTTTGGGTTGGACAGTTTGGGGTTGAACGGGGGTCCCAGCCTGCGTCTGATACCAGCCAATCTATATTGTGATCGGTCAAGCATGGTGAAAGGATCTATCACTGTCAGCCGTGTGAATATCCTCCAGGCCATGTGCAATGCAAGCCAACAAAGAGGATGGCCACTTGGCCAGATAATCTTCTGGGTCTTGGTGGTTTCCTTCATCAGTCATTGTTAGTAGCCCCTTTTATGGTCATCTAAATTGACCAGCATCGGTGATGTATGATTTAGCCCCAGTAGCTGCCATTCCAGGAGGCTGATCTGCTTCATTGCCATCTAAGCATTTTAGGTCATCTGACTTAGTAAACATCAGCCGGGCAGCCATCATGATGGCGGGTCTGGCTGGGCCTGCAGATTTCTAGATGAAATATGTATGCGGTCAGGTGCTCATCATCACATGGATTTTTATATGTACGATAACGCTTCCAGCACAATGTATATTACTTACTGTACGCACGTGTGTGTATTGTATTAAGGGCTATATTGTTCTTGTACTTCCTTATTTGGTCAATAATTTATGTATAGTAATGCCGGATTATGGTTAGGTTAAGTACATGAACTCCTAATGTGCTAGAGAAATGTGATTTTAGCTGGAAACATTACAAGTTGACAACATTAAGGTGATCCCCCCTAAGTAATAACTAGTGTTGATACCATTAGGATATGACATATGTGACAGTATCCACCATCTTGAGGTCAGTATACCAAGTGTCACTGGTGGTGATATGCTTAATGACAATGTACCCAATGTGCCTGGCCAGGCTGTCTGGCTCTCATTGATGGATGTAATATAATGGCGACAAAACTTCTTGGTTCAGACAATGTCACTAACGAATCATTGTTTTTGCCAATCTTTGCCATTCCCGGTTCACTCTTAACCAGGTTTCACCTTCAGGTTTTAGGTGTACATAGTGCAACACACTGATGTATCGGTGTGGTCGGGGTGGCCTGTCTATTGTTATCCATCCTTCTCTATATAGCCTCTTAATGTCAATTTCCAGCTAGTGGATTGCTAAATCCAGTTTCAGGGCCAAATGGGAAAGCGTGATTTACGACATATGGATATGATCCATGGAGCCATCAGAGTTTGGAGTTTGCCAAGTTCTTTTACGGCGGCGGTGCCAAAAAGTTTTGCGGCCATCATTGCCGGGTGAAACAGATTGATGTGGCAATTTAAATCCGCCGTTCTCTGGCATGTGGCTTGTTTGTCAGCGCGAGTCCACACTTGTCACCTGGGTACAGTACGCGCAGATATATGTACCTGTGTGCACTCGTTGACCAGGCTGTAGTTAATTAGGACACAGTTGATGAAACCGAGACCCTCCTACAATGTCTGTCACCGTCACTGTGTGATCGTCGTCTGTCTACTCACGGTGACATTCTCTGCCAATGCTGGAGGCTGTGTCGGCCACCACTAGGCTAAGGGTTGTTTGGGGACATTTAGGCCACTGTCCAGGCATGTACATATATAGTAGACACAATGTATATTGTATGGTACATAAGGTATATTGATACGGTACATGTATATTATGTATATAAATATATAACTGTAGTCATGTATATCTATTTTCTATTCCTGCTGACGGGTTTATGCTAAGTTAATTGTGTGTCAGTTGCTGGTGATACCTGATTTCCTTACGGTTTATTTCTGCCTATCATGTATAACGTCTCGTTACAAATATCAACGTGAAATATTCTACTGGGCAATTAATTGAATGAGAAACAATTAAAAAATTGGCCGTTATGCCAGGCTAGTCATTGTACATGTAGTCAATAGTGAAGAAATACCTGTGTAATATGTATTGGAATGTCTCCATTAGGACTCAATGGTTTGAAACCGAAACCAAGGTTGACTGTTGTAGGGAATCACACGTACATGTACAGGTATATATATATGTGTGTGTATATGTATGTACGGGTATAATTTAAGTGGGCTTTGATGTCCGTCTCTTGGCATGCTGGGACGTGGACCGCAGTCCGGGCTGTGTTTAGTCAAGGTGAGCCGGTGCAATGTATTTGGCGAGAGTTGTTGTGTTTATGACCCTGTGGGCCAATGTCGTGTGAGAACGGCAGTGTGTTGTGTGTGAGAGAGAGTGTGGAGAGAGCATATATATATAGTTGTTCTATGGCTGCTAACCCTCACAACCAATACGACGACGACCACCACAAGCGTGTGTATTACTGGTCCAGGTAACAGCTACAGCTCGTGTCACCCTGCCACCCCCTAGGTACCACGGCGTTCACCCTGACACTTACATAGCTACACCTATACACCTAGTGTATGCGGTAACAGCTGGACATATACATATGTGTGTGTGAGTGTGTGTAATATCATACATACATATCGACGTATATATACATATACATATATATATGTATGTATATAGACGTGTGATTGTGTGTACAAAGTACATGCCATACTAGACCACACCGTTGGTATTATTTCATTATATCTTGGCCTACAAGGCTGGATGATCCATGTTGGTTATAATCATTCTCATGGGGATTTATGTCCTGAAAGATTTACTCGGATATCACAGCACGTAAGAGTGCAGGGGAAGGAACCTTGATCAGGAGGATAGAGGATTCGGTGTCTATGTGTTGGTCGGTTCCCTGTACATGTGTACGAGTGTGTGAGATGATGATCCACTACGCTGATTACCTGATATCAGACAGGGGAGAGTGAGATATGAATGTACTTACTATTGATAGTGGATTTCCTATTTAATACGCAATGTATTTAATCAGGTTCACCGCATACGGCTAAAGTGACAACATTTGATCAATTGCACTATCAAAAAGGAGGACTTTTTTGTGAATTTGGATACAGTATCCGAAGTTGTGCACGATCCATATCTATACACTGATATTATTAGCAACTTTGCTTTATTTTAGTTAGTCTGTGGAAAGTTGTTGCACTGTCAGCAATTTCATAGGTACGTATTGAGAAAAAATTCAAATAACGCCGCCATGTAGCAAGCTAGGTTGATTGATTGTGAGTTGAACTTCCATTGATATGTGATGATATATCACTTGCAACTCTAATTATCGCCAATATATGATTCTTGCCGTACTCGTGGTATTAATTTACACACACGTCTGTTATGATGGGCCCTTTCCACAACACTTCAAAGAGAGACAAGCCCAGATTGAAATTATTTTTTATCGCAACCGTTTCCTTTTAATATGCAATAACATTGAAAGGGGTTTTCTTGATATGCAGGCGATGATATTTCAAAAGGCAGACGACAGCCCCGAATGTTCTTCACCTGGATAGTAATTTGTCAAGTACATCATACCATGGGAACTGTTGTATATACAGTGTCTAGACAGGAGGAATCTAGCTTGATTTTATCAGTGAAATCACTCTATGATGCCTCAATTTTATCTATCTATAGTAGTTGTTAATAGTTGAAATTGTGATGCCCAAACCTCACTTTTGACACTAAAATTATCTAGTTATGATGAATTGCTGGTGTATGTGGTGTACGGATATATAATTCTATATTTTTCATGTGATGTACACCTCATGTGATGACGTAGTAAGTTAATGTCAACTCAAATAGTGTTGAGTCACTCGACTCGGGAGTCGCAAGGCATCACTTTTTGTGAAATTAGGGTGTTTTGTCAGCTATTTTTATTGGCTTTGTTTGGCAACATAGCTTCCTCTTATTGATCCTTTAATTACAAAAATTGTTCTAGGCTAGGCGTAGTATGACACCCGTCTGTAGGATGATTTATTAATCAGCTGGATATGATGAAGATTTGGTTGCTGCAAATGACAGGAGTTTGTGGTAGGAGTGAGTGAGGTCACATGTTTCTACCAGTGACAATGCTTCGCAACTTACTGTGCGTCATATGTATACTACCTCATGTGACATGTATTGTACGTGGCTTTTGGGGGGAAAACGTAAATGAAGCTGTGGACCTATATAACATCCACAGTGTGTTAGTAATAATTGGGATGGACGTTGAAATGTAACGTACTACTAGATAGATATGTGGAATGATTTTCACATTTACCACAAACCGGCATTTCACAAGAGGCAGACGCAGTTGTGAAAATTCGTTTGACATACATGAAATTATTTCATTTTCACTGTGTATACCGGTTGTTCTGTGATAGTCACATACATTGTATTCATCCAGACTGATTAATTCGAGTCCGTTTCGAGGTAGTATTGAAGTGAAGTTTTCAAAGTGAAAGTTATGGGTTGCTATAGACGACCTCCACTTGCTGTCTTACTATGACGACCCTTCGGCTGGAAGTCTGACATGCTACCATTACATCACACATCACACAAGCAGCCACTTGTATATATTTTGTATGGGAATTAAAATAATTCAAAGGCCTCTTATTAAGATGTTTTATTGTTTTGTATTAAATTTAATGCAATATCTTACAACGGCCATAATGCCACGACATTTCTCCAGAAGGTTCGATTGCATCACTATTTATAGTTTTATAAAACATATATACAATATACAGCAGATATCTCCCACATTAGTCACTTTTGAATGTTGATTAACTTTATATCGCCGTCTGCATTTATAAACGATATTCTGGGTGTGATAAAGTCTATTTTCGTTAAAGATCGGTCATCATATAGCTGAGTGTGAGGACAATTACCTCGTGGTTAGTTACCCTTGAGTTCACCTATGATATTATCAGACGGAAACAATTGCTTAAATATATTACAAAATTCGTGCCTCACTCTATGGTCTGGGTGCAGGCATTCATGCAACCATTATGGTGTCTTTAAGCAACTTACATGTGCATTTTCTAGATATCGCATACGCACTGTATATTGTTTGCTGCTGTAACAGGCCTTTTTCTACCTTGGGGGTTGTGTAATATTCCTACCTAAGGTATATTAATAAAGCTCGGCTCAAATTTCACCAATGATTACCTCTAGGAAATGGTTTATGTTTTGTTCAACTATCACCGTCTGGTACGCTGGCTTGGCTTATTGTTGTTTTCTCACTTCGCGTGGCTTTTAAAGTTTTTAATTCCAATATAGAAATGTCTGAGTCAAGTTTATATATATCAAAGGGGTAAGTCAGAGTTCGGCTAGAGAAGTTTAGAATCACGAAACATGCAAATACAAGGTCGTATTTGCAACACGACTAACAACACACAGAAGAGTGTGGCTAATGGTCAAACAATATGGAAATCCGTATTTCTGATTCACTAACAGACTGTGTTTGGTTCGAAACATGAACCAGTCACAGGCAGAAATAAATATGATTCAGTAATTAATTGTCCAGAATTTCCTGAATGCAACAAAATTTCAAACTAAGCATTTATATGTACACATGTAAAATATTGGGGTTTTTTGCAATTAGACAGTTTTTATATGGCAGTATTTATAAATTTATATTCTAATTCTTAATACTGTTACTGTCAGATGATATATTTTTATCTGTTCATTGTCATGGATCTTTCTGGCATATATGTGGCGTATCTGCTCAATGTCATGTCTCGCCAGTGAGCTGTCTAGAGGCGTATAGAGCAATATACCCTGGCCTTTCTCTTTGATGCGTGTACTTCTGTTGCCCAATCCCTTCTATGACAAGCAAAAAATACTGCTCTCACACGACGTATGTATCTCATGTTACATTAGACAATAACATGTGCATGTTGATGGCTGTACCCTATACGTATCAGGCGGCTATTCGTGTCTTCTTATATCCCGAATGCACTAGACTGTAGGAGTTTTACACTAAGTAGCTGAGTGAAGTGAATTCATCATAGCCACCAGTTACTGTGTCTAGTTTTCTCTCCCCCCGGGGAGGCGTGACCCTTACTGTCTTGGAGGGTGGGGGGTCAGAGGTGGTATGGGGGCTATAGCTTGCCCTCTGATTATCAGTGTGCACCCGGTGAGCACGGCCGTGATATTACTATTACCTGCTCAGGTGATCAGACTTCACAGACCCTGTCAGGGCGAATGGCTGCATCAAGTCGTTCATCGCCCAAAGGAATGCAACTTCAATGGCGTGCCAATATGATGTGTGTGTTCAGTGGCAGTGTGTATCTATTTGCTGGATCAGAGCAAAGATCATGTTGGTTTGAAGTCCCTTATTTATCTTGCCCACGTTGGTGTTGAACGCCTGGGTTAGAGATACAGGTCGTTTCGCATGGAAATTCAAGGCACCGTTTGTGATAAAACTCTCGTGACATAGCTGAAGGCAACACTAACATGTGTACTGTCCAGTTGGGGTATAAAAACTGAAATAGATTTGGCTATGTAACTAACTATTGTATAATGATCATGACTAAGGTGGATGTTGGGGTGATTATTAGTGTCCACGTAAACCATAAAATTCTTGCCTGAATACCTTGCTGAAAGAAATCGATTTTATTAACTTAACTTGGCAGCTTCACCTCGTACAGCAATCACGTACACCTTTATAGGACTGTTTTACGATTATCCCTGGAGATATTATAGTTACTTCATATCCCCTAGTGTTAAACTGTGTGTGTCTATATATACTATACGTATTTTTCTGTAGAATAGGTGTAATTACGTTGAATATCATCTTGTCGTTTTTCCCTTGCTTACACCAGACGTTCAGCTGGGTGAACAGTGTGAAATTCTTTCAGCTTTCTCGCTGGATGCAACCGGAAACCCAAGGTTTTTCCACCCACAAACACGTTCCCATCTGGTCCACATTTCGGTGGATATATGCATCAAGGGTTATCTCAAATTGAAAGAATGCACTGCCCAAGGCTACAATAGCTCATCGCCATCTCCCAGGCACTTGCTGTTTGAAAATGTAAAGCCTCACTCCCCAAGCCTCCAATAACAAATTGGCCAATGCAAGCCGTTCCTGTTGCCTCCATTCACTCGCCAGTGCAAATTCCTACCTTTTTGCCTCGCCGGCTCCTCTCTTTTTGTGTGTGTCATTCACTAAATTGTCAATTTACTCCGTAGCCTCCGTAATGACGTTAGGTCTAAATTGCTTTATACGCCGGGTATCGACCAGGCGAGCTTGGATTACTCTCGTGTAGTAACACCTTTCCCAATTGGGCAGATTTTTTACCGTCGTTGGAGTACAACTCTACGAGAGGCCCGGGCGGCAGGAGTGTAAGGCAGATTGGCGAGCAAATTGAGTCGGTCTTATACATATACATGTGTGGGGTTTTGTACCGGTTAAGGGCTTTGTAAAGTTGTGGGAGTAAGGGAGAGAAAGAGACACTGATTGATTGAATTGCTGCTGTTAAATGGACTCCTGCTATCACCTCCTCTGCTGAGTTTATCAATGTTATGTAATCGTTTAAATGAATGGTGTAATATGTTTATCTATATATAAATTATTATCATGTACGTGTCATAATAATAGTATATTGTTGCCATTATCTTGGACTGGTGGGTTGATTAACTGCATAGCTCTGTCAATGTGGTCAACAATCATTTAGGCTATATCATTAATGAAATATTGATTGTTATTGTGAATGGTGGCTGTTTGATGGGGCCCTGCTGGCAATGCCACCGCTGACACAGAGGACGTGTCTCTGGCTTTGTCCTTGGCGCTCAGACACCAGCACGCATGTAGTTGCTGTCAGCAAGGCAGACGACATTTGCGAGATAGCGGGGTGTTGGCCTGTAGTAAGGTGACTGATGAAGGGCGGGGAAGGTGGGGCCGAGGCGCACGTGATTAAGAGCACCGAGGGATGCCTCGGTCTCATCCTCGCCCTCAGCTGGCTGGGTGGTGGCTATGTCGATGTGATAGAGCATGAACTGCCAATATCAGTCTGCTCGGGGTTTCACCCAGCGCTAGTTTATCACTGCCATGGTGGACTGGGACGAGCATGCCTGAATACCAAACAGTTATGATCCTCACTAGACATGCTGTGCATGTCACACCAGCATTACAAAGCCAAATACAATCATAGTTATTTCACTGGCTGGCACAGGTTCAAACTGGGCGGCTGTAAGATTTATTGTTTCGCCGGGACTAAATATTGGGGAAATCCATGGAGGGGAGTTTGCTGCACCCGTTTTGTTCTTACCTGTAGTGTGTTGGGCAATCAGTTATGTTCGAGTTTAAAAGCTTCCAACCCCATGTCCCGATGGTAATAAAAGCAGACGTGTAGGATTCTTATGCAGTCACAAAAAAGGAAGAAGGAGGCCTTTATTGCACTCGTTTAGTTTTATTCTATAGCACCGTCCAATTATACCATAAAGCTTTGCTCTTGTTCAAGAGCAACCAGCCTATAAAATATGACAATACAGGCCGTATATCGGTGCGAAATCGCCATTAATTGTAAGAGTGAAGGTGATCGGAAAGTTTTTACACTAGCAAAGCAAGCAATTATCACGTTTGTTGTAGGGTATTTTGACTGGAGGAGGGCAGGCGGAGCATGTATCGAAGACATGTGAGTTAATAAAAACACTGATGTTTGGTTGTGAGGTTTCCAAATGTTGCCATCTCAGCTTGGTACGCCGCCGGAATACACATTGCACACGCCAGGCTTTACCCCCACCCCACTTTTTACGCCGGGCACCAAAATAAATATAAACATTCAATTAGCGCAGAAGAGGGTCTTCTCCGATATCGCCAACACTCTGCAACAATCATATCATACCTGTGTTATTTACTTTGTATATATGTCAAACACACCCGTGTATATATGTACCTATGTACATGTGTATGCCATACTACCAGTCAGCATAGGTAGAAGTTGAATCATACAGTGTTCATTTCGAAAATAACAGATTGATTGCTGAGGTTTAGGTGTAAAATGCCTTTGTAGGTGTGTGTGTATAAGGACACGGCGTGTAGGCCAGTGAGCCCCCCATGTGTCATCCTTATAAGGTTTGTTCATTGAGATGAAATAGCAATGATATGAGTTCATGAATTTCACCTATATTTTTATACTATACGCTCACAACACGTTGGAAATGTGATTAAACAACTGATCCGAGTTGTTGCTGCTGACACGGTAAAGTGACGCGTCGGAAAAAGAAATTCCATTGCCATTCTAGTTGCCTTGCTAACTGACAGGCTGCAACGGCGCAACTCATATATATATGTATATATATATATATATATATATATATATATATACAATGTTTAACAGTTTCCAGCTCAAGGCTGCGCTGACAGTTGGTGAAACATTCAGACATGCAATAGTCTGACTTTCATTTCATGAAACTGTCATACAAGTGTGAGAGTTAAATAAGAGTAACCTCGTGAGTCACTACCATGGCCAGTTATCAATAATCATCACTTAGAAATGATTTCAACTAAAGTTGCAAGCAAATTACGTTTAGTGGCGTAAATTAATATGTGTTACTTTGTTTTGAACAGTCTCTTTGTCAACCAAGCGGAGGCAATATGGCAGTAATTAATTATATCATTTCTCTAAGTTATTAACTGCGAATACGTCGGCGTTTACTGAATTTTCTCTACAATCGAGCTGTTAGGATTCTTCTTTATACCAATTTGTGGAGGTGAAATTATAGACACCACATTAAGCGTTATGAATTATCCTTTGATTACTAGTTCTCTCTCCTAGCACAACACAGGTCACCACGGTTTTCTAGACCTCTCTTTGTTTCCTATAAACTGACATAACGTATGCTTAGATAATCTACATATGTACTAATAGATATATATAAAGTATATGTGTGCTTTTATCAGTAATTTTCTAGTACGCACTGAGTTTAGTCATATGATTACGAAGAAGTTTATATTCACCAGTGATGAGTGTTTTTGTCATGTCGAACTATTTATCTTCCGTCTAACTGCCACCTCTCATGTCTAGACGTAAGAACACTGTGGGTTACACTGACCTTGTGTCTATATCGCCCTTGTATGTATGCATTATATAATTAATTAATTATTAATAATTTGATCTAATTAATTTCTCCTCTTTTCCAGGTTTGTATTCCACCTTTTGCGTTATTTAATCCCTGGTATTGACATCACACAGTCAACAATTGTAAGTATGTAAGTGCCAGTTAATCTTGCCTGTAATATTTGGGTGATTATTTCTGAATGTTGTAATGTATATTTATTTACATATACTGACGTGTATATACTTTAGAGTATGATTATATCTAATTATGTTACGTTTACGGTGCCAAGCATTCATTTTCTGATTCTAATCATCAAAGCCCCGTTGGTCACGTAGTGGGTTTGCCATGTAATGGCTAATTTCAGTCTCAGTGTTTGATTCATGGATGCCATATGTAGTTCTTCGTAATTGCTCTAATTGAGATTGTTCCACTTTGTGGCAAAAAAGTAGTACTTTTTTGGTAATTGCACAATTGTCACCGTACTTTCATTACACTTGTGATACTCCAGAGAGCAGAGTTCACAATCCTGCTCGATAAATCATAGCTCAGATCACAATTTATTAAATTTAATTTCGCCTGATTTTTATCAATTGCAAATAATCACACATTGTAGCCATTTGCTTCAAATGTCAAATATGTTTTATGCAAAATGGGCTGGCGTAATTTGTTGATTTGCAAAATATAAAGAAAGATTTGCCCCCAATTTATTTACTCTACCCGGTCCTTTTCACATCAATCATTCAAGGACATTTTCTGAATTTAACATTTGACACGCCACTACTTAAAATTTCTCATCGGTGAATGCTTACATACTATGCATACATGTATGTCCGTTATACTCGTTATTTTTAGCCCGGCGAAATCATCACCAGACATTTTGATTAGACAATTTGATGGCTTATTACTAATTGTGGCCAGAGTTTTAAAGATCACTAATAATACCGCCGAATGAATCACACGAGACTGTTATTGTTAATTGTCGTCTGCTCATTCCATCAGCCTTCGTAGTGATCAATTTGGCCATGAGGTGGCAGTGCGTGCTGAATCTAAACAGCTCAGGCAACAATGCTGTCGTATATCTGGCACGGTTGGTCTCTTGTGCCTGCTCAGCAATTAGTACCAGTGGGTGGGAATTTATTGGCAGAATTAGTGATCATCTTTTTTGTTTTAAGCTACGGATTAATGAAGGATAACTGCATTTGGCATCGCATCAGCCCTCCCATCAGCCGTTGTGCAATGGTGAAAAAGCAGTAGATAATCCCCTGTTCAGGATAGGGAGTTAGCTCTAATTTCCGTAGAGCCGGCGGTGATAACTAGCGGAATCAAATTATAACAAATGGTCCAGTTTTGTATGTGTCTTGAGGTAAGAGTGGCAACGGTGAAAAAACGGTGAATGTGTTCACCTGTCGTCTGCTATGTCTAGCATTCTCCTTTCATGCATGATAATTCCATTGAGGTAGACGGTTCTTGTCTTTTCACTTCTCCCCAAGATCATGGCATCACTGGCATGCTACGCCGTCTCTTAACAAGTCGAACATGTTAACAATGTCTGACGCCATGTTTTAATTGAATACTCCATATATAAAGAATGGCGAGAATTTCACACACATTACATTAACACGTGTGTGTCATTCCAATACATGGAGCGTCAGACTAAACTGTTCCCCATTTAGTGTAAAGCTATGACTATGTCAAGTGTTTTAAATTGCCCCTAAAGCTGAAGTAAGCCCAAAGGATGTATATTTCGCTCAAAATGGACCTGTAATAGGCCGTGTATGAGTAACATCGATACACAGCAATTTGGCTGGTCTGAAATGCAGCACCTCATTAGGAAACCTAACGCCACTAATACATCTACACACTAATCCTGCTGTGAACTTTGAGATCAAACTTGTCAAGCCACTGGCTATATACAGTAGGAATTATTATAAGGGACTGTCTATACTAACACACACAACTGTACGTAAGCCTGTATTGTATAGTGAAAAGTGTCCACCTTTTTGTTACATGCTAATACCTTATAGAGGCAAATATCGGTATATATAATCAGTATATTCCTAATTCCTGGTTGTTCGTGGGGCATTATTCATCAATTTATTGGCTTCCGTTTAAATATAGCAATTATAAATACGATGGCCTAAATTCCCACATTTAGTATTTATAAGACCTGAACAATTCAATAAGGTCCAGTATATGTACAGTATGTATACGTTACATTAGTTACATGTGCATGGTTTGAATAGCAATGAATCTTGTCCACAATGTGCATGGATACGCTCCTGACTGGGTGTGGGTTTGTTACTAGTCCTAATAAGCCAAAAGAGACCGTAATCCCCTTAAGGAATTGCCTGAATATGGAGTTTTGCGATATCGACTGGCTTAAAATACACTGCCATATGTATAGTGTCATACCTATATCTATGTTGAGAATTCAATTGGATTCCTCTCGTAAAATATGGTTGTTTTAAACTATAGTTTTAGACGAAGTTCTCCGTCAGAAAGTGATAAAACGAAGACTTGTGGTTTGGAATTTGCCTTCGGTGCATCATTAACTTACTTATTACCTCCTCTGGAATTATTTGATTTTGGTGTCAAACAGAAAGTGCCAAATGCATGGGATGGGATAAATCGAGTCAAATGAATTCCAAGTCTTACGTGTATTTCTTGAAGAGGATTCGGTGGCATGCGAGATTTCTCAACAGGCGCTTTATCATTCACCTGTTGGCGAGCAAACTGATATTTTGTGGCATGTCTAGAGCCAAATCAAGTTTCTTCTGTGTCAACCAATAGACCAAGAGTAAAACACGGCGAAATATGGCTATATGATGTCTGTGGACAGTCCACCTGCTGAAACAAAAGTGTTTTGTCCTGTCTTCAGATTATAATTGTAGTTAAGGTCGCATTGAGTCAGTTTTCCTTTTGTTTGAATCGAATAGTTCATCTTCATGTAAAAAAGATGAAATGTATACGAACTGTTTCTATATATGCGTGTATATTAAAAACTGAGGTTTGTCTTTTCAAGGACTGGCCCACAATACAATACTAATTTCTAGTATTCTTTTATTTTCGAATACTTCAGGTCATTACATGGAAACTTTACCTAGTTTGCAAGTAGGAGAAAATTAAATTGGCATGTACATAAACATGTATTGTCACAAAGAACTCCTTAGATTGGGGTCACAGTAATAATTACTATGACAGTGAAATCACTGCTGTTTTCCCTGTAATCATCAACATTCCAGACAAAGACAAAGAAAGCTCTACACCTTTAGATTGCTTTCCTCTTAATGAAATACCGTAGAAATACCTCAATACATGTTAGGGAATATCAAACTGGGCGAAGTTTATTTCCCTCCCGCTCCCCTGAGAGCCGCCACCGCCACCGAGTGATAGAAGTATACCTGCTCAGAGCCAGACTGGCAGAGACGAGTCAGTAGTTGTTGACCCCCAGTCGTTAGAGGCCTCGGTGGCGGTGATAAGGAGCGCATGCCCTGGCGCAGCCTGGCCACTGGTCACTCAATGCTCAGTGCTTCTCCTCCTCGGCGATGGTGGGCCACGACGGAGGCCAGACAGACAAAGGGCATGAGCAATTGCCAGTGCGGCGGTGATTGGTCCGCATCGGTAATGTGATTAGGTCTCGCTCCTTGCGGTGTCTGCTGCAAGGCTTGGTAATATACTCCCTAATACATTAAATGTATCTTCACATACCAAATAAATTCAACAAATTGCTGCACGGCCACTTGACTAGGTGTGCTCTCTCGCATGTGGTGGTTTTTGCCCAACTCGCCACCGATCTGCCTCGCCCGAGAGTAGTGACTGAGTTGGCATTTGGTTAGCAAGGTGAATGGACGGCTGGCAGGAGTTTGATTTGTAAGACAGTGGGGGATCATCAACCACCCACCAACACACCCAACACACAGCCAAGGTGGGCAGTGTCCATTGTGGGACCCGTCTGATCTCCTGATCCCAACCACCTGATCATTGCCAATTGCTACTGCTGCACGGCTTATGGCAGCCAAGTGCATTCCCCTTCGATATCTCCTAGGAGAATAGTTGATCTTCGGCTGTGAGAGGTTGCTTGTTGGTGGCAGTGTCAGGAAAAGTGAAAGTGGAAGGCAGGCTCATGTTGTACACAGTATAGGACTGAGCATACGTGCCATGTTTCAAGGCAGGAGTTGTGCCAGACCACTTTCCCAGTGACCTGCGCACAATTTGAGGACTTACTCAAGATTGCTCAACTTTGTGGTGGGTGAGGCTCAGCGAGCCTGAGTAGAGGAGCTGTGTGCTTCATAGAACACTTGTTGTCTGGTCCAGTTGTACAGCAGCTCGTCGTACTCCCTCTCCACTAGACAGAAGGTGTTCTCTTTAATATACCACACTCGACAACAACTGCCCCGATCAGCAGCACACTGAAATCTATTGACATTTGATTTGCTACTCAGACTTATCCAGCATACCGATGAAGTATGTGCATGCAGTTTATGAAGCGCAGACATCCGATTGATGATGTTTGGTATGAAGTATCCCAAACGGTACTACGACGTTAGGTGTCGAAATAGCTTTCCCCTGCGTCCTTGGCGAGCTCGCCCCTCAGTGGCACCTTGGATACCCAAGCCATGTAAGTTTGCTACTTTTTTTCGCCCCCAACAAGCGAATTATTTCCGCTAAATGATGGGCTGTTAGTAGATATTATTAAATGTCGAATTAAATTGAAGTGAAGCGGAAACTCTCAGGTTGTGTGCCGGCGTAATGTGGCCAGTTGGCGAATCGGATAGCTTGATGAAATTATCTCTGGCAAGAGGCTTTTTTGGGCTTGACAATTAGGCAAATTTGAATGATTTGAATGAGTATTTGCCCTCTAATTTTGTTGTTAAATATAAAAAACGTGTTGTTTTTTAAGCTAGTTGAGGAGTTGTTAGTAAATTGGTTTGTAAACGATCACATACTATTAGGGTAATTGTGGCAAAGGAAACCGCTTTACCATAGCTAAAAACTTGTGGCGGAAAGTTACCCCATTGTAAACAGAGCCTTTTTTACCCCCATATTAAATGAAATATGATCTTGAAATTATCCCTAAAAATTAATGTGTTTTCCAAGCCACCGACGAGGCACAAAACAATTTTCAATGTCACAGCGCCGTCGAGTTGTTACAGTTTTTTGTTCGATCAAGGATTAGTGACGAGAGCATGTCTCTTGTCTGTTATGATTTAATTTTTGTGTACTTAGCGATGAAAAAACGACACTCGACATCACGCTTTGGGCAGCCATAGTAATTTTCTGCATGAGCTGCTATGCATGCAAACGATGTCAGAAGGAGGAAAATGGACCATCAGAACACCAACCATTGAACCATTGACTGTAACGTTATATGGGACTAGTCCCTAATATCTTCATCTAAAATACTCGCTTGATTTCCCCTCGTGTTTTCTATAACTTAAAAAAGAGTTTCTGTACATGGTTTCCAGTGATTCATTAAGTATATACGAATACCCCTATATATAGGCCTATATTCACGTATGCATGTGCTGGCAATTCGATTTGTCAATAAAATCGTGGAACGTATTGTTTCTGTCATGGCCTGATCGGATTTGCCAGTGTAAACTTCTATTTGCCACACAATAAACTTCTATACGTAATGAGGCGAATCATCTGAATAGTCCTCGAGAATTTTTTCTTTCCATAATGTCCGTATGAATGTGGGGGCTCAGTGATGTGTCGTCTCAGGAGAAGCAAGATCCAAGGGAGCTTTTACAGTTTTCATGCTTTTCATATGCAGTATTTGTTTTGAAGCCTGTGAAGTGCTATTGAGGCTGTTCTGCAGGAGTGATGGCACGATGAAAGACGCATGCATGATTAATTCTTTAAGGGGGTCTGCGACTGCATCTTGCGTCTGTCACAATCGTTAGTGTGTGAGATTGAAATGCGGAGGCTCGTGGCCTCCCTCTCTTGTTTTGTGTATATTATTGATGAGGCCCTTCGCGCTGAGAATCAGGCAGATTCCGAATTTTCTGGGCGGATTGACATCAAAGGGTAGGCATTACAGGTGTGAAAGTTGCATCTTTTATGCGTCCTCATCGACACTTTAGTTGTGTGGGTATATATAGAGGGAGAGTGGTGGCAGTGGTGTGCGTGTGTGTGTTGTGGTGTGCGTGTGTGTGCCACATTATAGCCTGTTTGACATGGTTATCTACACCCCGGTCAATACCAGACTGGCGCTTGGAATATTAACACATCATCAACTGCTGCATGAAAAGAACAATGTCTTCAGCCATCCAGCCAGCCCCCCCCCCCCCCCCCCCCCCCCCCATCCATATCCCTACACACCCTGCTGATGGCTCACAGCCTCACACTCAGTCTAACCAGCCATCCTAGATGCCTACTGGTTGGGATGATGACAAATGAAAATCAATCGAATTGGGGTCCGATTATATATGATATTTAGTAAACAGTATTTGCTGTTGGGCAGATTTCTCATTACTGCTCGTCTAGCCGGTAAGCAAACAGTATCCGGACTCTTATTTCCAGGCGGGCTAATTGACGTTGTTAATTGTCCAAGTCAATATTTTGTCCCAATGCCATCACGTCACGCAACTTATAATACCCTGCACGACATCCGGTGACAATACAACATTTGCATAAGTCATGTCCGTACTTTATACATTAATATTATATAGATTTATGATTTCTGTATGTATATGTACTAGTATATGCATAGACTAATGTGTGTGCTTCCTATTGGCTGGCCGGTGGTATGCAGCATTATCTATGGACGTCAAGAAAGTCCACCTGTTTGATGTGGCTGGCTGTAAGCATTGTGATGGTTTACATACAGGGTTTGTGTCAGATGGCGGATCTCACTTAG
>CAXAKH010000018.1:0-19763 GCA_963969325.1 Lycopodina hypogea | reverse complement strand
CCTGCAACAAACTCAGCAAGGGAAAGTGAATCGTATGTCGGGTCAGGATTATCAATGCGAAAAACGTATAAATCGGGCCAATCGGCCTCTATCTGAGACAATTGAGATTTTGCTTTGAGCCCACCTGATTTTGCTTTATTACCGCCAGTCTCCAACAATGCGATCTCTCTAAGAATCGCCGTAGCATCAATTGCCGTCGGCCTGTGACGTACTGGATCCTGAGAGCTATCTAGTTCTCTCGGCGTCAGAATCGGCTGTGTCCTCTCGTTCTGGTCCCTTCGTACCTGCGACTGCACATGGGTAGCCTGTCGGGTCTGTGTCCCCGACGGGTCATCCGACGACGACATACTTGGTTGGATAGAACATGGAATCAAGGACTGAGCCGGCCGTCTGGCCTCATAAGAATCACAACGGCTGGAAATCTGTGATATAGCAGTTTTAAGAGCTTGTACATTATCTCTATTTTGACGATCAGATTTTAGTCTTTCACGTGACTGCACGTCGGCCAAAAGTGTAATCTGCTCACATAGCATGTTAAACATGTCTGGTGTTACCTGGTTGCTCTGTGCACTCTCAATACGTGGTTGAGACGGACCGGGAGTTGGCGACGCCGCAGGACTACTAGTGGCCGGGATGATCGTGCGTCTGGAGGCTTGGGTCTCGTTTACACTCGAGGCATCGTTGTAACTCAACCCGGCGAGGAACTCGCCCATGGACTCGTCGTCCGATGATACGTTTCGCACCGTCTCGCCAGAAGCAGAACCGGAGGAGCCGCATCCAGCCAAACGTCTTCTCTTGCAAGGGGTGCCCGAGGGGCGTAGAGGTGAGACCTCTTCGGATACGTTTGCTGCTTCATTCTCAACTGACCTGTCGGGAGCCTGGCGTTGACACTTCGCACCGGTTGGTGAAGCATGTCGTATTCCGCAAACAGAACACATATAAAGCCTGGCCTTCCCTCGTTTCTTGGAGTGTTTCTTCGGATCTGGAGCCATTGTATTCGTACGAACGCAACAACGCCAAAAACTTAGTAAAAACTTATACTCTTTATACAAGACACAGTAGCAGTTCTAAGCAAGGAGCTAACAGAGAACGTGTAACTGACTACGAAGGCTGGAGAATGGAATCCCACATGAGACTTCGACTCCGGTTTATAACAGGGTGACTGACAGTCATGTGAAAGCCAAGGATTGGCAATACAATAGCGGATCCTTGACCAGCTCACTTTTCTCCGACATGTGAGTGAAAGACACGACACTGTACGTCCGAACTAGGAGAGGCTGGGTGAAGTCCTTTGTTCGCCTCCAACGAACCAGCAATGTGTTGGCCTGACTCGACTTGCAGCCTCGCCATGCCTGGATAAGTATTCGAGCACTGGGATACTTTAAATCTGCCACTGCTTTCTATATACACACATGGGTCTTGGTCGAAGAACTGAGGAGGTAATTCCCAGTCCGCCCAGGATAGAGAGGCTCCTGTTGCCCACCTGTACATACCCCAGGTATGGAGCTCAGATAGTCCTATCCAGCTCTTATCACTGATTCTAGAGATTGTAAATTGACAAGCAAAGGTCATGCCTATAATAAAATGAAGTTACATATAAAGTAAACTTCTACGTATTTGAAGCAGCCTAATATGATGTAACGCTGTGGTTAAATAATAAATCAATTACACAGCTGAACTTAAATGTACGCATTTGTCCAAAAATACATGTACTCACAGCAAAGCATTTGTAATCCAGTTCATGATCGTCGCATTTTGTATGACAGCCAACATATGCAGTTCTGCCAACATATGTCCAGAGTCCCAGCAGTCATCATAAGCCTGTGTCCAGGTCCGCGGTGTTGTGCGAACCTCATAGCAATTCCCCAGAAAGTAGCAGGCAGACATAGATGGCTCTATAGGAGGTGGGGGTAATGGTGGTAGGATAGCTGCCGTAAAATGAGTATGTGATTAAAGTATAATCAGTAACCATTGACTTTGAGTGTATAGTTAATTTATCGGTTACAACGTTTCACTGTTCACTTTACACGTACATGCTCAATTAGGGCCTAATGATTAAATGAAGCAAAGCACAGCTTAGGTTGTTTATTTTAAATATTTTAACTGCAAGACTATGATAACTTTAGTATGTGTGTTGGACTGGATTTGACAAAAATCAATTAAAATATCAAAGTCTGCAAATGTGCTATAGTTTTATCGTTGGAATGGCTTACCTGTTACAACGCTAAGTGAGCAGCACAAAGCTGATAATCCCAGTAATAGGATCATCGTCAAAACTGTCCAAAACTATGATGTGTGAATGAACGTGTCAGGCCATAACCAACTGGTTCCAAACTACACAAACAGAAACTCTACCGGAGACGAGTAAAACGCAGGTCCCTTCTGAGAGACGATCCTTCGGGGAATTTTAAATCATTATCATTGAAATTGATTAATGCTGGCCTTGGATTTGACTATATGTGCAGCTCTACTATAAATACGTACATTGACCTATGTTGTTTCTAACCAAACAAAGGAAACAAAGGAAATGTGTCACTGCATTGTTTCTGGTGATATCGGTCAGGCGAACCTTTACGTCATTCTAGGAAACATTGAGTCACGTAGTTCCTTCCTCACAAATTCAATTCCACAGCAATAACAGTGTGGGTGTTTCTTGGTACCACTTCAATTCCTCTACAGATTAATGGCAGTTATGGTTCGCCTCTGTTGTGTAGTTGTTGAGATCCATTCGTTTGGGATAGCGTTGCATTTGTCAGAACAATAGATGCAAGCTGAAGGTCAAACGTGTCACGAGATCAAGGTAGTTCACGTACATAAATACACCAGACACAAATTTAATATTAATATCTATTTATTAAACATTTCCGCCAAGAAAACATTAATATATATTTTGTAAACATTTCCACCAAGAAAACATTAATATATATTTTGTAAACATTTCCACCAAGAATACACAAAAGGACAATAAGAATAAGATTCACTTCCAGCAAGTTAACATCTTACCCAGTCATAGTTCACTTTATAACCATATCAATATTCTCGAAGGTCATATTATTATTGTTGAAGTTTTATGGTTATGCTTTCGGAGTGAACGACACAGAACTAGACTTCTAGTTTTAATGAAAAGGAATCCAACACATATACACGTATGAACGGATCAGAGAATTACTACCAACTGCCGTATTCAAAAGTTACGGTTAGCAAAGTTACATCATGTGCATTCAACCGAAAAGATAAGCCCACGCTGTCTGAGACAGTTACTGACCACTTAGCGCCTCAAGATCTGAGCGCGGCAAGGACACTACGCTTGACCACTACACAATACGGCTCTATAATACGGCCTTACAAGTATCGGCTCACAACTCTAATATATTTACCAATATATTTAACATTTATATCAGTTACTAGTCTCACCAACATCTAACATATCACATGAAACGTGTAATACGTGTAACACTTTATTATACTTACAATTTAGCTATTGGACTTATGTAATACATCACGATATTGTTAATTCGGTGATGATTCATCTTGTTGAATTGATAGTTATAATATTTACACACATCTAATAACAGTAAAACTTTTATGTTTTTCCTAATAGTCATTATCCTGATCAATTTCATTGAGCCCTTAGGTACCTAAATATCTAAGTATCTAAATTTGCCGTCCTGGAGCATCGAATGAGCGTCATTTATATACATACTTCTTTGCTTTCTTCCCTGTTTCGGGAAACTTGAACCAAAATTGAAAGGCAATAGCTAATTTCTATATTTCTTACCTTTCTTAACATCATACGATCAATAACTTTGTCATTTAACAAACCGGCGTAGACTTATCTACCGATTACATTGCCCAGATTTATTCTTGGATTTTTTAATAGCATATTTCTTCCCCTGTTATAATATTTACACACATCTAATAACAGTAAAACTTTTATGTTTTTCCTAATAGTCATTATCCTGATCAATTTCATTGAGCCCTTAGGTACCTAAATATCTAAGGTATCTAAATTGGCCGTCCTGGAGCATCGAATGAGCGTCATTTATATACATACTTCTTTGCTTCTTCCCTGTTTCGGGAAACTTGAACCAAAATTGAAAGGCAATAGCTAATTTCTATATTTCTTACCTTCTTAACATCATACGATCAATAACTTTGTCATTTAACAAACCGGCGTAGACTTATCTACCGATTACATTGCCCAGATTTATTCTATGGATTTTTTAATAGCATATTTCTTCCCTGTTTCGGGTTGACCAGTAAGGTGTGTATATCCAGAAGGGCGACAATCAACAGAATCAGTCCGAGGGTAGCTATAACACCAACACCGACAAGAGTTGAGTCACTGCCTTCTGTTGGGTTGTCTACGGTTACTGCGGAATCTGGTACAACATACATGAAAGCCCAGTTATCATTACATTCTATGTCCGTTCCTTCAGTAAAATAATGCATACATTATGATTTTATAAATGAATCAATGTCCCACCTGAGCAATCCTGGATTGGTGGATACCATTGGGCACTGGGCAGACACGTGACCTGCCTGCGTGGCTTTCCCATTGGTCAGTACTGATGGAGGCGGACAGGTAAGGTTGACGATGGAGTTAATCTGTCGGTAGGTGTCACCAGCAGTATCTTCCAATAGGTATCCATCCCAAAGGGGTAAAGGTGGACATTCTATGGCTACAAAACAGATACATATGTAGTTGCTAAATGCATTCGGCTATGTGGTTACTTTCAGTTCGGTGTATAAATGCAATGTCCGTTGTATAATATCGACGTCGTGAATCATCACTGTGTATATAAAGTGTATATTTGGTTAAACATGGTCAGCAATGATCCCCCAATGAATGTGTTATAGACCGATATGCTGCCATTTATACTAGTTAGATCAATTCGAGACTCCAGGTAGCTAAGACATATTTTTTTTGATAATTTAAAATTATTAATCAATTCGTATAGATGTTACGTGATTCCTACGTTTACAATCACTGTACTTCATAATGTTCCATCTACCATCTTCCTGACAACTCGCTGTTTGAGTGAATACACCAGGAGAGAACCAGTATCCTGTAGACATGTGTAGGTGATTACAGAGCCAAACTTAGTACTGTTGTCCAGTGATTTCTCCGCAAGTAACAACGTTGGTAAGGAACACAATCCTCAGCTGAAATAAGTACGGAGTTGTCGATTCGGTTGTGAACCAATCAACAAGTACAATTTGTCATACTTTTACGGCTAAATGTGTTGTAGTTCAATCTGATAAATAATGACCTTCACAATCAGTGAATGTTGGCAACCATTGTACTGCGTCTGAACACGTGACTACAAACGATGTCATATGTGTATTCTCCTTCACATAACCTGCTTTACAAGTCACCATCACAGATGCTAGGTGAGACTGGTCAGTTGAATTGATCATGAAGTTATCTCCTTGTAGTGGTGGCACTTCAGGGCTGTTAACAGATAACAATGCGTCAATTTGTGCAAACTTAGCCATTCTAATCCATTGATAGATAGACAATGAAATACGCACGTTCACATCGGAAGTTGACTGGCGACCAATGACGTCCATCACACGTGACCACAGGTGAGTCTCCTGTCATATTGTATCCATAGGAACAGGTGTAGTGGACAGAGGATCCTCTCTCGACCAATCTATTTCCTGCAATAGCCTGACTGACTTCTGGGACTGGCGGACATCGTCCCGCTAGACAATATATATATTTACTGTATCATTAGTAAATACATTAATTTACAGATTTAAATCTTTCTGTCACTTACAGGTTATTACATTAAACTCATTTGAACAGATAAACAAACGAGTTCCTTCTACATAACTAAAGATATCCTCATTAAAGATTGTACTACCCAGACTTTACTTAAGTAAAAAAAAGTTGATTGTAAATTTATGAATATCGATAATTACAATGCAAATGTAATATATTTATAAATATTTACATGACACGTCACATCCTTCCTGCTCCACGAGTTCACACCTACACAGGTAGAGTTACCAACCACGTGACCGTCCTCTAACCTCATTTCCGGCAGACATTGGTACGTGATGTTGGTTAGGTACTGGTAGCGCCCTCCAGTGGTGACAGGATCAGTATTTATTCGGGAAGCATTCACGGCCGATGGTGTCGACTCACAAGTTACCTCTGTATATGAATTTTATTATAGATTATATATAACTTATTACAGATCACATAAACAGAAATAAACTGAATTGTCTATAATTATATAGGACTCGATGGCTTTGACCTTGACACGAGGAGACACTGGCGTTCCATATTCCTCCGTCCACACACTCCACATCAATGACATTAGTTGCGTTACTATGGACAAACTGGTAACCATATTTACACTTGACGGTTACCACGGTAGAGAATACTGTCTGTAGCGTACTTAGATGAACGTTCTCTACGGTAGTAAGAGCTGGACAATTTGGACTGAAATCAGATACCAATATTCATGGAAGAATATTCATTTCATGGTACCTTTCGTTTCATGAAAAGCAGCACAATAGGCAACATGTAATTAGTTTCATTTTTTATATCATATTGTTTCCACACTGCAACATATAGTAATTGAAGTATGTTTCAATATTAATATTTTTGTGCACCTTTGCAGTTTTCATGACTTTGGTTCCAAGTTCCGTCCTTACAGTGAAACGTTAGTTGTCGGAACCCTTGTGAGAATCTGTGACCTAGATGGCACGTGACCGCGACCTTTGACCCTTCCTCAGTGGTGTATTTACTGACTCTGGCCTTGTCAATTTGGGGTAGTGGGGGACAGGAGGCAGCTTTAGTAATGGGGAGAAGAATATTGTTGTTATTGCAGTACAGACATAAATACAGTTTGATTAGAAGTTATGAATTAAATGTACCTAGACATTTCCAATTGGTATTAGATGAACAGCTCCGTAACATGGCCTCTGTGCGACCATCAGGAAAACTGTGTCCCTTAGGACAACGTTGGAGTTCATTTAGTCCCTTTTCTGTCAGTCCTGTATAGCTTGGGCATAGAGCGGCTGTAGGGTGCCATTAGTGGATAGTTAGTTTTAAAAACAAATATATCACTATTATGGTAATTTGTTGGGATAAAAATACATACCTTTACATCCAGTGACTGGTACGTGCCAGGACAGGGAGGGTAGACAGAGGACAGTTCTCAGGGTACCACCCTCAGGGAACTCAAACCCTGGGTGACAGTGTAGGAGGCTGGACTCCACAGACTGAGGCTGGTGTAACTGGTGTGAGCGTGAGGGACGTCAGGGGGAGGAAGGCAGGACAATGCTGGAACAAAATCACACATTGAACCTGATATGTACCCAATCAAATGGTTCAGTTTGAGCCCATTAAGTATGTTACCATCTTTGGATAAGTAAATGTATTGTTGCAAATGGTGGCATTTCTGTTGTAATTCTAAACTATCTAGTTGCCACTAAGTGAAAACATACGTTTTTCACAGGGTTACCAAATTTACCCTGGACTATCCTATCGTGGACTAGACCTATGAAGGGCCCACTTTCCTCCAGCGTCCCAATTGGCCACATGTTTGGTATATCAGTCAGGGCCTGAATACCGTCTGAAAAAGAAGCTAAACCATTAGTACATTTTAAGATACTGTTCACCATAGCAAATTGAATGTTTTATGTTGAATATTGATCTGATTTTTATTTGAGCATATTATGATGTGTTTTATTGTTCTCATAACCTGTTGAAGTGTTTGCTACTGTAGGGTGGTACTGGTGTTGTGACGCATTTACAGTGTTGGGCACTTGTGGTATCTCACTGATACCATGGTTAGTATACTGTATGGTCATGCTCCTAGTGCTCTCCTTTACAGTAGATAATACAAGCTCATCTTCCGTATCGAGGTTTCCTGTGTGACCTGCAGACTTGTCCTCTACGGCCATGGACAGTGGTGCTATAGTTTCTGGTATCTCAAAAGTAAGGTGTGGTTCTGTCTCAGGCGATGAGTTAGAATCGCTCGTTGTAGAATCGCTTGTTGTAGAATCGACCGTTATGGTACCTGGCGTTGCTCTATCTGCCAGTGCGGTATCTACCAGTGTGGTATCTGCCAGTGTGGTATCTGCCAGTGTGGTATCTGCCTGTGTGGTATCCGCCAGTGTGGTATCTGCCAGTGTGGTATCTGCCAGTGTGGTATCCGCCAGTGTGGTAGCTTCCAGTGTGGTATCTGTTAGTGTGGTATCCGCCAGTGTGGTATATGGCAGTGTGGTATCTGCCAGTGTGGTATCTGGCAGGGTGGTATCTGCCAGTGTGGTATCCGCCAATGTGGTATCTTTCAGTGTGGTATCTGCCAGTGTGGTATCTGTCAGTGTGGTATCTGCCAGTGTGATATCTGCCAGTGTGGTATCTGGCAGGGTGGTATCTGCCTGTGTGGTATCCGCCAGTGTGGTATCTGCCTGTGTGGTATCCGCCAGTGTGGTATCTGCCAGTGTGGTATCCTCCAGTGTGGTATCTGCCAGTGTGGTATCTGTCAGTGTGGTATCCGCCAGAGTGGTATCCGCGAGTGTAAAATCTGCCAGTGTGGTATCTGCCAGTGTGGTATCCGCCAGTGTGGTAGCTTCCAGTGTGGTGTCTGCCAGTGTGGTATCTGCCAGTGTGGTATCCGCCAGTGTGAAATCTGCCAGTGTGGTATCTGCCAGTGTGGTATCCGCCAGTGTGCTATCCGCCAGTGTGGTATCTGCCAGTGTGGTATCTGCCAGTGTGGTATCTGCCACTGTGGTATCTGCCAGTGTGGTGTCTGTCAGTGTGGTATCCGCCAGTGTGCTATCTAACATTGTTGTTGTATCTACGGAAGCCGAGGTCGGTTCTGATGTTGATGGAGAAAAGTAGACATATTCGGGAAGGACCTCTAAAAATAATAGAACAAATTATTGTGTTGAAAAATTTATACATGACACCTATATTCAAACTTTACATGGTGTTCTGAGCAGTGTATTCTATAACTCTTCTATTACAAAGGTATACCAATATTACTTCGCACCGTATAGGTCCAGATAAATCCATTACATGTTACGTTCATTACTAATGACATGCTAATGAGGAATAGTAGCTTACGGTAGAGGTTATCTTCCATGAGGGTTTCCCAGGACATGGTACATGGACAGTAGAACCTCTTCACAGTGGAGTAATCACCAAAGTGTAAACTGAGGAGGTGGTGTATTCCACAGAGGCATATGTAGAGTTGATAACACGGGTGGTTCCTGGTATGATTGGTGAGTTGTAGCATGAGGCTTTAGTGGCATCTGTAAATTTACGTATATAGTGAAATAATATGCATTGGATGGCGTTACACTGTAATAGTGGCCCGAAAATTATTAGTGGCTCAGCATTGCCATTTCGAACGAAGGCTAATACAGAAGAAGAGCCAGAAATGTGAGAACTGAATTAACGCCTGTTTAACAAATGGTACATTATATAGTGCAGTTTAGAATTTGCTAACCGGATGACAAATTATATATATCTAGTCACGCGCATCTTGACACACCATTGTCATTCATATTCATGTCGTTCATTTAATTAAGTAAGTTAATCTTACTTAAAGGTGCCTCGCACACTCCACCAATAGTCCTCGTACAATCGTATGGCTTCACTTTATGGTCGCTATCCCACTGGTAGCAGTCTGAGGCAGCAGATCCCAATATTAAGACGTCATTTCCTATGTTATTAGGAGATCCATCGCTGCATATAGCATTCCCAGGCTTGTTGTTTCGGCATCCAAAATACACATAACTACATGGAAACAATGCAATATTAAAAATTCGGACGTCTGAAAGTTTAATTTAACTGACGCTCCTTTGAAAAAAAAACGTAACCTTCTGAGTAGAATCATATTTCATGTCATTTATGTCGTAATGTGAAGTAGAAAGTATTCAATGCAACATGGATGCACCTACCCTTCAGTAGGAGCCAAATCATCAATAGTTCGCACTTCAGACCAATTCCTAGGAATGAACAGATATTCTCCGATGTCGTGGCAATCGCTACTGTGTTTCTCGTGATTTTCGTTGTTTGAACCAGTGAATTTGTAACACGACGTGTCTCGTACTGTATGTATACATAAATTTACCACTTTAAAACTTATATATTGTACGCATATTTGTACATCAATTTTACCATTATATTTTATATATATTATATGCATCTTACCCATAACTATTATCTTAAAGCTGCAAACAGCATATATACCTCTACAATTTGAATTTATTAACATTAATGATCTCTAGATAATGACAGTGGTTATACATGGACATTTACATAAACTCATTGCTCCACCACTGATAATTCTTTATTTTACCCACCGAATCTGTTACGTTCTTTGTAGATGATTTCTGATGTACAATCATTACCATCATCTCCAATATCACACTCTTGAGTAGTTGGGTCAAAGGCATAAGCTCTGGGAATATGTATGGTATAACATTCCAGTTAGTGTATTCGATTTGTGCTCGGAATTGTACCAAAAGTCGACAAGTACTATTCCTCTATGTTAAATACTAGATGTATAATTAGGTATTTTAATGAAAATAATTCTACCTGCAATACTGTGGCGTGTAACGTAGACAGAGACCTCTACACAGTCCCTCTGTTACATCTGTAAACGTCCGGTAGGGGGCAGTGATACACATGTCGGCTTGAGACCATACCTCTGTAACAAGTTAATCCATCATCGAATAGAGTAAATGACATTCTAATATATTTAACGTACAGCACATGAACATCATACATATCAATTTCTCTAGAACATTGCGTTAGACCGTGCTACTGTCATTTGATAGCGTTCTTTGCATACCTGCTATGTTTCCAAAACACCCAGTGTCATTCTTACAGAATTCGTCTGCAGTCACGTACGGTAAGAGAAGAAGTATATGTATATATTTCGATAATTACAAATATCATTGTGATTTTTAAACATTTTATAAGAAAGTACCACATTGCACGCTCGTCGTTCACCTCAGAGTGAAATTTATTTCTTTGCAACTGAAACAAACTATGGTCCTCATTGCTGACGACTTCTCCATGCGCATCACATAATTACACGGAAATATGCGATGTATAGGATAGCCGTGGCCGAGTGGTTAAACATTTAGGTCTGGTAGTGCAAAGGTCTGGGGTTCAATTCTTGACTGTGCTAGCAAAGTGTAAGGTGTAAATTCTTGGCTTTCAACATTGGACACTGTGTACCTCTTATGGCTCGGATACCACATACAACTCTTGGTCCCATGTATATTGGGAGAGTCATTCCTGAGCATGTAAAAGACCCCAGGGCGCCTTTTGATAAGAGTAGGTATTAATACCCAGCGTCACTGGTCAGATACCACAATTACTAGTATTAGCTGTAAGGCAATGTGCGTAGGTGTGTGATAGACTTCGGTCTAGGATAGTTCAGGCTTCAGTCTGGAGCGCTACATTGATTGATTGTCCATAGTGTGTACATCGATTTGTTACAGATAGCTGGCTTGTGCCCTTGTATCTCGTAACCTGTACATCATATTTTGGCATTGAACTATGGAAAATGCACTACATACATGACAGTAAATAAATATAAATAATAAATAAGTAAATAATATATCAGATTTCATCTATATCATGTAATATTAACAACATACCAAGTATTGCGCTATATAGAGAATAACAACTGATTACGTACCGTATCTGGGCCGAGTTTGACATAAGTATGGCCGTAAATCTTCACATTGTGACACCTTGAATCTACCAACGGAGATGTACACACATGGATCAATGCCTAGCTTGGTAGGGGGGTGGCCCCAGTCCGCCCAGGTGAGAGAGGCTCCTGTTGTCCACCTGTACGTACCCCAGGTATGGAGCTCCGATAGCCCTATCCACGTATCATCATCAGTTGTTCCGATAAATATACTAAAGGAAGAACAAAACCAACAATGATAATTTGCAAAGGCTATGGTAGACAGATATTTAAAATTTAATTTTGTTCTAGTATGAAAGTATATTTGTTCATTCGCAATTTAATATCATTATAAATAATCAGCTAACTTGTTTTTGATCCAATGCCTTATAGTACTGTTTTGTAGGACAGCTAGAATCCTGTCGGAATCCCAGCATTTATCATAGGCCTGCTGCCAGGTGACTGGTCCAGTGTGCACCTCATAGCACACTCCATTGGGGTGACATGCCCGATGGTTAGCGGTGGATGTGGATGTGGCAGTGGTCATAGCTGGGGTAAAGAGTAGAACAACATTTACACAGTGGACTATTATCACATTTTATAAATGTTTGACCAGGGAGAGTAAATGCCATGTCGTAATACCTCCGTAATTGGTGACATGCACCAACGATACTTTACATTGTGATCATGATGAGCAATGATGAGAACACATTTTCTATTGAGATGAGGTTTGCGCTGGTTCATTTGCACGGCATATATATGCATGTGGCATTATAATAACATATCAGAGTTGTTACATAGCTTAGGTATATAAGACTCTCACCTATCCAGCCAGCAAATAGGAGCAATTGTATCATATCCGATGTCCTGATTGAGGATTGTGGCGATTTGATTCTACTCCTTAGTGAAAAAGCTTGACCACTTCCATGTTCTGAAATATTTGTTCTATGCCTAACTATCAGAGGCGAAATCTACCTATGTCAATTTGGACACACGCCATATACTGATATTATGAAGGTGGCAACACCATATTGACTGTTATGTATAGCTATCCTGTTTATAGTTGACTGCAACTAACGTATTATCGGCAATTCGTTGAAACAAACGTCTATAAGACTAAATTCCCAGTGCACTTAATACAATTTAGTATCACCTTGCCATTGTGTTAAAGCGGACAGTGTGCAATTCTAATGGCAATGTCACTGGTTAGAAGTGTAACTCAAATATTTGTTTTTAATCTATTCCTTTACGTTGGGATATGAGAACATTTCGTGGAATATTTCGATTTGGCTTTCTGATGAAATTTGCTAAAATGGTCCATTGGATCCATTTTAATGCTGCAAAGTGACACAAAGGCGCACTTGCGTAATAATATTCGAACTACATATCGACGGTAATGGAATATTCTTCTTTTTGCTGAAACATTTAACTCTCTTTCCCAACAACATAAACACAAAAATCAAGCAATCTCTTTATTAAAGTATAGTTAAACTCTAAATACAAACTATGTATGTATCCATGTATCACTTCGTCGGTCAATAAGGATAAATGGTATGGTAAGTAACCGTAAAAGGATAGTTTAAGCTGAATAATACCATGTAAAGCATGTATCAGAATTGAACTATAGAAAATACGCCATATAAATACCAAATACTTCAAACAGGATACATCTAATATCGGTTCAACGAGTAAATAAGGTAAATGATGAGTGAGTTATTCCAGGCATATTACTAGTAAACTATGTGACTCTTACATTCTCCTGAAGTGTATATAGGCCTAATTATACGGCATCGGTTCTGGTTTGAATTGGATATTATCCCTCTAAAGCCAAAACCTTATTATTAAACACGTGTTTACCGGACATACTAGATGAAGGGCTATATAATACTGTGTCTACAATTGCAAAATATATGCAAATTATCATAGGCCATGTCCATGTCGTCTCCCCCAATAAAATATCCAATCATGAAGCAGAATGAGCAAGCAGTTGCTTCACGGTCTGGCAGCCAGACACATTCTGCCATAGTAACTTCTATAAAAGTCCCATCCACCCGCTGTATTCATCGTCCACGGTGGCTCATCTCCGACATGAGTGATACAAGATCCGTTGATTATGTGATGGTACCATGAACCACAGCACGATTGTCCACAGTGATTGAAGCAGGCTCGCCTGTTCATGTCTAAAACTGTGGATCAGCGTTTGGATGTGACCGCAGGAAAGTCATACAGCAACCATGTGATAGGCAGTCCTCTGTAAGAAGAGCAGCCAAGATAATAGCACTGTAACACTAGAGGAAGTGAAATAGATTAAAGGTGTCAAAATAGCCATTTCAGTCAAATCTGACATACTTTTGGATAGGGATTCATCACTTTCCCTTTCATCTTCCATTTCAAATGGTTGATTGACATATGACGTGGAATCTGAAGTAATTGTTGACAATGCCAGTGCGGTATCTTCCAGTGTGGTATCTGCCAGTGTGGCATACGCCAGTGTGGTATCTGCCAGTGTGGTATCTGCCAGTGTGGCATACGTGAGTGTGGTATCTGCTAGTGTGGTATCAGCCATTGTGCTATCAGCCATTGTGGTATCCGCAAGTATGGTGTCTGCCAGTGTGCTATCCGCAAGTGTGGAATCTGCTAGTCTGGTTTCTACCAATGTGGTTTCTGCCAGTGTGGTATCTGCCAGTGCGGTATCTGCCAGTGTGGTATCTGCCAGTGTGGTATATGCCAGTGGGTATCTGCCAATGTGGTGTCTGCCAATGTGGTATCTGCCAATGTGGTATCTGCCAGTGTGGTATCCGCCAGTGTGGTATCTGCCAGTGTGGTATCTCCCGGTGGGGTATCTGCCAGCGTGGTTTCTGCCAGTGTGGTATCTGCCAGTGTGGTATCTGCCAATGTGGTATCCGCCAGTGCGGTATCTGCCAGTGCGGTTTCTGCCAGTGTGGTATCTGCCAGTGTGGTATCCGCCAGTGCGGTATCTGTCAATGTGGTATCTGCCAGTGTGGTATCTGCCAGTATGGTATCTGCCAGTGTGGTATCTGCCAGTGTGGTTTCTGCCACTGTGGTATCTGCCAGTGTGGTATCTACCAGTGGGATAGGGCAATATTTGATAGTTTGTTGCTTTTATATTGTCTTAATACTAATATACAGCAGAAATGATAAAAATTAGTGCACTAACTATATTTTTGGCAAATATAATGCCTAGCTTCTGTACAATTTGCTGTATACGTCAGACTATCAGGGCCCACAAATGCACAATGGTGTTGTAGGTTTGGATAACCATCAGCCCAGGTCTGCCATTGCGAAGATTCGGTTCCGCTCACCCACTCGTAACTACCTTCGGCATTCAACTTAGAAAATCCAATCCACGGCGAAAACACAAATCTATATATAGATACAAGTTTCTAAATACATATTAGTTATCCCAAACACATATCTCTACCTAATTCGTTAAAAACTACAGACCCTAAGTTGTCTCTGACAATTTCAAAGGCGGTTCCATTGTTGAATGTGGTGAGGTCCCCTCCATTGTCTGAGCAGTCTTCACGTGCCTGAGTCCAATTCCTGTGCCCTTCTCCGTACCAGTAACATATGTCATCCTTACACACAGCGGTGGACACAGTTGACAACACAGTATTACAGAAACGTAGATATAGATACCATATATAAATATAACATAAACAACTGTATGAACTTTTGATAATGGCCATCTATTTATCTTTAACTTTCTAAACTTTTGAGAACTGCCAGCTATTATAGTTTCTTGAATATTCCCACCATATATTCCATATGTGTTCGATATTTATAATTGCCAACAGTATGATTACCACTTACGAGACAGATTATCTTCTAGAAGAGATCCCCATGACATACTGCATGGACAGTAGAACCTCTTAACTGTAGAAAAATCTGCAAAGTATTCACCCGGCAAGGCAGTGTTTTCCACGAAGGCATACTGTAGGTTGTACGTTGTGGTGGCACTTGGTAGGTGTGGGGCGGAATTACAGGCCTCTGTCGTAGTAGCTGCAGAATACAGACAATACATGAGTGAACAATATATCCAATTTAAATTATATAAAAGCCGGCTGCACAAGGGTTGTATGGGTTGGTTAGGGGGATTGGGGCCTTGTGACATAGCAAGAAGCGTAAACCAACCTTTTTCATATGCTTCATGCTCCATAATTTTTCTGTGGGGTGTACGTGTAATAATAACGAATTTTATGCGGAACGGTACCGTTCTCTCCCGACGAGAGCCATGTTGTTTTTCAATCTGTGAAATTGGGTCACGGCCAATGCGCAGATATCATTTCCGGTTTATATAGTGACCCAATTTTACGTCACAGAATGAAAACATGGCTCTTGCCAGGAGACAGTCCAGAGATATCCACAGACAAAAAGGTTTGTTTATAAAAGCCGGCTGAACAAGGGTCGTATGGGCTGGTTAGGGGGATTGGGGGTCTTTATAATCATTAAGAAGCGTAAAGCAACCTGTTTGAAATGTCTTATAGTCCATATTTTGTCTGTGGGTACATGTATGTACATGTATGACCTACCATGTGGAAATTCGCACATTCCTGGAGCAGACGACGTACAATAGTATATCTGCATTTGGTTGCTTGTTTTTTCCCATTGCAAGCATTCTGCGGTTGTCGAGTAATACTTGTTTCCAGGTTTCCAAGCCCGATCACCGATGCTCAGCGGAGATCCATCTACCAAGTGATGCATGCCGGGAAGATCATCCCAACAACCCACATAGAAATAGCTGAATCTGCAGTATAGATACCGTTGATATTTTATTTGGGTAGTAGTAATAGTATTTTTTGTTTTTCCTACATTATAAACATCATTCTATACACTTGATAACGGTAAGTTCTGGGCCTGATCAGGTGCCATCTCCATAATAAATTACCCGAATAAGTTAATTATTTACATAAATAGATTTCGGGTATGATGTAATTGTTCCCGGAGACAGATATCATTTATCTGTCAATAAAATAAGACTTAATTCGATTGCCTACATAAACAAACTGGTTATGTACCAACCCTGTATCATGTAAAGATTCAGGATATTCAATCATGCACATGTAATAAAATATTGACTGGTCGCTAGATTAGGTGCTAAGATTAAATTACTTATAAACCCACCCAAATCCAGTGCCTATATCTCCTATGTACTGGAGTTCCGTTAGATTGCGAGCAATAGCAGGGTAGCCTCCTGTAGCGAAACATTCGTCTCTGTGGAGCGCATACACTTCGTAATCGGATGACGTTTGGTTGAACTCATAACATTCCACATCTCGGACTGTACCAATAAATACAAATTTGAACGCATTAAGCAACATTAAGGCGAACTGTAAGACGTGTAACTTGTAGGGTGGTTAGAAAGGTTTCCTACAGAGAGGCTCCTGTTGTCCACCTGTACGTTCCCCAGGTATGGAGCTCCGATAGTCCTATCCACGGATCATCAGATGTGCTACAATAATATGTTATATAGCAGTTATTTTGCTATTTTAAAAAAAGGACAGAGGATTTGAGCCTAACATTATATGTTAAGCGTTAAGTATGGACGTGTTCGCATTCTTCTACTAACTCTATTTCCGTTGTGATCCAGTCTCTGATAGTAATGTTTTGTATGACTGACAGGATGTGGCCAGAATCCCAGCAGTCATCATAGGCCTGCTGCCAGGGGACTGGCCCTGGGTGGACTTCATAACACACTCCATTAGAGTGGCATCCGACTGCCGGCCGCGGAGGTTGAGCGGATACTACAAGTAAAACAACACAAATGACAATATTCCAATATTGAAAGAAAGAGTATTAGTTTTATCCGGGATAATCGATCGGATGCATATTGCATATATTTGAATTCGAACTTATAACTTGTGTCAAGCATACTATTGCATACCTAGTGGTGCTATGACAAATGCCCCTACCTTTCCATAAACAGGAAATAATCAATGCAAAGAAGATAATCATCGCCAACAGTGTCCCTTATTATGATAACATATAGTGATGGTCAAGCCTTGTTAATATTCATGAGCAGTGACTCCATCTCTGATCTTTCCTCTACTGTTCGTATATGGGTGACTATCATTCATTTGACAAATTTTAAAACAGTGATTATTGACTATATAACGCGTCCTAACTGGAAGTTGACAGTAATTCTAGGAAATCATTGAGCCATGTATATCCTAGTACAATTCAGCAACAATAACAACGTGGGTGTTTCATAGAATCACTTTAATTTCTCTTCACATAAATAGCATTTATGGTTCGGTTTTATTTGTGTAGTTGTTGAGTTACATGTGGGATTGAAGGCCATACGTCAGAACAAAACCTCTGCCGAAGGTGAAATGTGTTTGCTTACTCTAATTCTGATAACATAATAAAACTGGTTCACTGATTTAGCTTGCAGGAACAACACTTCCAGGAAATAGAGCATTATTTAATTTAACTAGACCACTATATATTATAACAATTTAAATAGGTATACCGAAAAGAATTAGAAGATTTTATAAGAACAGTTATTAAATAACACTGCAATTATTATATATTCCAAATGGTCGACATTTTACCTAGTCACACTTCCATAACACAAAATAAAACAAATAATACAATATATGCAACATTCTAGTTTCAAACATTTAATATGTTAACATTTTAACATGCTTTCAGCCATGTTTTACATGTTTTTCCGCTGAGTCAACAAATTACAATAATTCGCACATCTAAATATTGGAACAAATATTTAAATATATTGTAATTTTGCAGTGGTCGTGGATACATATTTTTAAAATTGTAACAAATTCACACATCTAATAAATTGGTAGAAAATGAAATATATATGCAAATATTGTAATTGTGAAGTGTTGGAATATGACACTGAAAATAAATGCAGATACTGTAATATGTATTTAATTTTTTTATATATCCGAAGATTTCTCAGCTTAAATTCTATATTTACATATTTACATAGTTTAAACTACATGCAATTGTAACAAATCATAAAGATCAAATTAATTAATATTGTTGCAGATATCAATTATTCCATATCTTCCCAGAAAATCCCAAGAGACTAATTACAATGATTCCAATTTAATTCTAATGTTCAAATTTAAATTTAATGTTTATTTAATTGAACTTGATCAATTACGTCGTTTTGATATAACAACATGTGCAATGAATAAAACCTACATTTGGCACTAAGTAAATTGGACGTGACAAACAAACAATTTTTATGATTTGAAATGTCAGGGAACTGTTTTGCGACGACGGCCACTTCATAGATAACTATGGTTGTTGATGTTGATTTTTCTGAAATTTCTTCATCATTCCCTGCAGACTGTTGTGGAATGTCCATCCGTCCCGATAGTGAAGTATCCATTGTGGTTCATATCCAATGTGAGTTATACACGTCTGGTTCTTGTAGTTGAAGTAGAAAGACCCACAACAGGTGTCGCTGCAGTGGCACAGGCAGATCTGGGTATTCATTGCATGTGAAATGTCCTTCACTTTGCCACACGGATTCAACCTCGTCCCATCACGTAAATATTGTGGAGAGGGCCCGTTATTTATACACATATCTGAAACAGCACAACAGCTAATTAACTAACTTTCATTGATACATTTGACAAGTAACACATCTTTGTTATTTTACTTGGTGGTTCAGCATTACAACCAATTAAATCAGTTTAACAAACTTTAATTTTTACATGAACGTTCATATCTTTCTCTGTCTGGTCTAGATCATGTAGAATAGTTTGTTTTTCTTACACAGACTGTTGTTTTTGGTTAAAACTCGGCTGCGCTATTGGATCACCAGTCAACCAGATCATAATGGATCTGTATGGGGAGGATTTCGAAGCCCAGACCTTCGCTTCGTGCGCGGTTGCTGTCCCAAGGTTTTGGTTCAGGTACGTTGATGACACCTTTGTGGATGTTGAGGAAGCAGAATGTGTCGCTTTCTTCACCCACCTTAACGCGTCAGACCCATGCCTCCAGGCCACAGAGGACCCCCTGCGACAGGATGGAACCATCCCAACCCTGGTCTGTGTGGAAGAGAACAGATCGCTTTCCGTCAAGGTT
>CAXAKH010000017.1:0-17630 GCA_963969325.1 Lycopodina hypogea | reverse complement strand
TAATATTGCTTGCCGGGTTGGCACCAGCTGTAGGTAGGATGATATTCTGCATTGTCACTAGTTTCGTGGGGTCTACTCCTGGAGTGCATTTTGGGGATATCTTTGAGGGAGATATGGATTTAGGTGACTTTTGCTGAGAGCCGTTAGGTGACTTGGTTTTTTTTTCGGCGGTGTTCTAGGTTTTCTGTCCGACCCAAGCTGGCTTTGTTCTTCCATATTAAGTTCTTTCTGAGGTGTCATGCAACTGGAATCCTCAGAGATATCTGCTGCAGGTTGAGAGGTTTGTGGTATAACTTCGACCGTGTTAGCACGAAATGATTTGCGACCATAATCCACACTGACATTGCTGGAGTTCACAGCGGTCACAGTTGTGAGATTTTGATAACTCGTACTTGCTGTCACATTTTGTGGTACCTTCCGGAAAATTATCCTCTGACCACCAATAGTTTGGCTCGTATTGGCAATCACTTTTAAACGACTGTCAATACCCTCTGGCATAGACACATGATCTCTGGCTGTGGTTTGAGGTAAAGGGGCAATGACCGCTGTCTTAGCTGCTGGTTTTGGCGGCATTACAAAAGTAACTACAGTTGATGGTGGTGCTGACACTGGTGTGCTCCTTTGCATGGTTGCAGACACCAAAGGTTCACTAACGTGTGACAATGTACTTATTGGTGGCGTACTGACAGATGGTAGGTGGTAATTGTGGTTAGGAGCTGGACGGTGATCATCAGCATTCTTCACGTCTACCAGGTCCACTGAGTACTGAATTTCTCCAGGTTCAGCGTCAGGCTTGCCATTTCCTTCATCCACAATGGCAGGTTTTGTGTTAACACTGCCAGAGAAAGGATTAGTGATAGATGTGTTTATGTCTGGTTGACTGACACTTGGTAGCACATCCGAACTAACACTTGGGGCAGATTGGGTTTCCAAATTTGATTCTAACGCCCTTGGTCTTCCTCTGCCTCGCTTTGAAGGTGACATTGGAGGTGAACTTGGTGAAACTACAGCATTTCCAGCTTCATTTGGTGTGTTACTGACAGAATTCACACCAGATTCCTCAAAGTCTACATTTAGTTTCCCTCTGTTGGACCGCCTCTTAGGTGAACTATCATCAACTGCCAGTTCTGATGAATCCTTGCACGCAGACGACGGTTTAGCATTTGATACGGGGGAAAGATCCATCCCAACTGAACTGTGTCTCGAGGCTCGCGTCTGTCTCTTACTTGGGCTGTCGTCCACATCAATTATAACACTGCATGAGCTCTCTAGGCCAGTGTCTGCAACTACGGGGCTAAGACCTGATTTCCTGGGGCGACCTCTGCCTTTCTTCAAAGGTTCTAGTGAAGTCACAAGTTCTCCGGGTGTTCTTATTGGAACAACTGACACCATAGGCACCGGATTCTTTCCTGGAGATGTCTCTATTACAGATTCATTTTCTTCCTCATCCCTGCATTCATTGGACCGTAAAGAGTGCCTCGTCCTCCCTCTGACTCTTTTTTCCAACGGTGGCAGAGTGTCATCAGCACATGTAGGAGAAGTGCGACCTTCAATGGAAGCGTCCACACTTACACGGCCAGATTTTCGCTTCGGTCTCCCGCTGCGCCTTCTTGAACTATGCACACCATCTTCATCTGTAGAGGCTTTGGCAATATCAGAAGTCCGTCTTGTTGCCCTTGCTGCGACATCCGGCTGACGGAACACTTCCACTTTGATTGTGTGCGCTGATGAACTTTCCCCGTCTCCATCCATATCGTCTTCTTCCTCTTCATCTTCCTCATCTGTACTGACCTGAAAATATGTAAGTTGTGACATTAGGGAAATGGTAACACACAATAGACATGCATTGTATAATTAATGATATACTAAGTCTATTGTTGGTGAAATGCTGTACGTTATGTACCTCAAATGTGCATGTTTCTGCATGTTTTTCACAACTTTCCTCTGTTCTATACAGCCTCTTGCACTTATCACATCGGAACGGCCCCTGTTCACTGGGACTACTTCTTGCTAAACTTTCAGCTTTTATTTTCTGTGCAATTTTGTCGTGTAACGGAATGCTTGCTGGCTCTAACACCACTTGGGCTTTTCCAAATTGCATTTCAAAGTCTTCGATGTGCTCTTTGTCCACTTTGAATCTGGAATCCATCATTCCTTGGTCAGTAGCATGTGAATGGTTAGTATTGTTTTCCAACGATGTACCGGAAGTTGTTCCCAAAGCTTTGCATGAACCATCAAACGTATTTTCTTGGACTGGAACTTTGAGAGGTCCATTCGACATGCGCCTAGTCACCCTGCCTTCCACTGACAACCCACAATTCTCATCCTTTGGTTTATCATCCACTTTACCATCCAGTTGAGGGATCGGAGACAGGGATCGCACACAGTTCGTAGAGTTAGTGTCATCCTCACTATCACTGCTATTCACACAGTCTGCTAACCCATCAACCTGGGGTATGGTGGAAACCGGAGCTGGTGTGGCTGGTGACTCGGTGTCCATGGGTTCACACTGCCTTTCTGCAATGTGTGAGGATTGTGGAGCTACAAGCCGTTCTATTGGTGGTGGAGAGCACATTCTGGGTACAGGTGTAGTTCTACCAGAACTAGGGGGGGAAGACAGCTTCTCAATGCTCCCTGCAAGGTAATCAAAATAGTAAATTTAAACATTCTTCTAACTCAAAAGTCTATTGTAACATACAAACTTACTGCCTTAATGACAATAGTGCAAAGCAGAACTTTGACCAACTGGACTATGATGCTACTATATTGCTAATGGTTAATGGTTGGCAAGACGCTTACCTTCTTTATTGTTAGGCTCAACACTGCTCTGTCGGACGGTTTTATTTTTAGCAGCTGCCATGTTCAGTCTGTCTGCAATCTGATTCAGTGCCAAATCACTGCTATCTGGCTGCTTTGATTGTACCGTTGGGGCGAATTTAGTGAGATCAGTATGCCCAAGCAACTTGAGCGTTGAGGGTGAGAGACCTCCCAAATCTGGCATGGATTTTGGTCTGGCCTGATTGATTTCTGTCGGAGTGGTGGTGGTGGGGCTCGATGCAGCAGTCCCTGGCCAAGAATTACTCAGCCCAATTGAAGTCATGTTTTTTTCCTTCCATATTTGAATAGCACTGGGTTTGACTTTGGGAATTTGTCTGAGTGCACTGTCAGGTAACAGTACAGCGGGTTGGTAGGGCATTCCTCTTAAAGGAGCACCAGTCTCATCTGGCAGAAAAGGTATTCCAAGTTTCTTTTTAGTCACTGGGGCAGCTGCTACTTCATTGTGAGATGCCTGCTTTATCTTGGATGATCTTTTGGGCTTGGGAGATTCATCTTCGAAATACTGATCACATTTTGTGTATTTACAATCACCTACCCCATGTCTCATTCGTCTCTCTCGCTCAGATTTCTCTTCCTTCTCCTGTCGGGATTTTCGCATGTTAATTTTTTGCGAGGCCTCTGCCAGGGATTTGATCAAATCGTGGTTGTAGTCAGGATGGCTTTCTTCATGGACAACTGTGAGATCTTTCATAACAATATCTAACTGGTCTTGCTGAGGATTGACTTCAATTATGCGACATGTGTAAACACATCGACGACGAGGATCGACAGTGCTCCAATACACTCGTGTCACACTGAAATATAGAGGCATTTTATATGATATTCTTAATATTTGCTGAACCCAAGCACAAGAACTAGTACAAACTCGATTACCATGAATCCTTCAAAAATGAAATGCCTACCAAAAGTTTATTGGACATAGGGCAAACTTGCGATCTGACAATGGGCTCAACCTTCCCAATGTATCAACTGTCATTGAACCTGAAAAAAGTGATCACCATTTCAAACAACTAACTTTAGTACAAATATATTGGTGTATTTTCAGAGGATAACGCAAAAGAAATTGTATTGATATAAAACGTGCCAGATCAACATACCAATAACTAGATTGATAATGTCCGAGCATAGCCCTTTTTGCCATGATCGCTTCATCACCTTACTCAGATTTTGCTCAATACAGGCTCTTCTCTGTACAGCAAACTTGTTGTCCTTCACAGTCTAAAGAGCACAAATATAATACATGCCATCAACCACGTTTAGTACAGAACATCTGGTTATCAAACTGATAACACTAAAGTTGCTGTTATGTTTACCTCGCCATCTGTAGAGTAAAAATGCTGATTGCAATACACTTTCTTGTCTTCTTGAAACAAACATTTCCTGGCTTTGGCACACATGAAATGGTAGTTCGCTGGGCAGCCTCCTTGACAGCATCCAACCGTAGCACCAGCCTTACAACAATGATCACATTTCTGAAAGTAGATATGGTATGTGTTAACCAGTATCACAGATAACAGACCTTCAATTGAACACATAACTCTCCAGCAAACTTAAACAGCAGATATTCCACAGGGTAGTATAATGTGATAATTCCACTCACCATTTTCTTCCCTCTTGCCATTGCACTCTGGACATGTTGCAGTGTTCCATCGACCTCTTCATACACTTCAGCCGACCACAGGGCACAGTTTATGTGCACCCAGTCATCCTGCCCAGCATAGAGGAGTCGACCGTTCTCCTACAACCAGATATAAGCGTACAATAACTTTACCTGTTTACTTCATTTTACCTTTATTCTCTATACAGAAATAGATACAATGTCTTATTCGCAATATGACAAACTACTTACATCAGGTTCATTGTCTCCTGATTGACCACAAAGCAAACATCTCCTGGTGTCATCGCCTAGTTGGCCAACATCTGCCGGTTCTGAAGGAGCTGATGAAGCAGTCTCATCGTCAAAGGGGGCTGCATAATGAAATTTATAGGTAATAACAACGTGCATGTAATATGAGGAGACCAAATATTATATAGCAATTGCAGTATCCTATCGACCACTACAGGCATATTAACCCATTGGTATTGCTATCTTCCTTGGCGTGTGGGCCAGTTTCTTGAAGGGTGAAGGCTGTGGAGACACTGGAGTATCTTTCCTTTCCAACCACTGTGCATATGTATGATCTTCACTTGGTGGAACAACAGCATCAAAGAGCATATTCCTGAGTAAAAAATAAATTAAAATGATTGCCACCTTAAGAACATTTTATGTTCCTTACTCGCACACATTTCAGAACACCGTTGTCGGTTTTGGTTAACACAAAAATAGCCCCAATTTTGTGTTCGTATTTGATAAAATTTTCCACTGATTTAGTACAGCAAACGATAGTACCCAGCAAGGCAGTAAAAAATACATGTGCACAAGAATAAAATTACAGTATGTGTATGTATTGATTTAATTGATCGAGAAATCCTACTCAGGCAAGCTTCTGTCACATCCCCACAACAGGGTCGTCTTTAAGTTGAACCAGGGAAAGCACTGTCCAAACGCCTATAAAAGTAATTTATTAATAAAATAATCATCATGATGTATGACTGCAACGCTATATAGATTTCTTGAAACAGGTCAGATAGATGGCACATACTTTGATAAAAGCTGATCGGATCGTGTTATGGGCCTTCTTGCGAACCACTGGAACTTCTTGGTTTTTCATATTATGGTGGATTATTCTCACAATATCAGAACAGAATTCATCCTACAAAGTAAAAAGAACACATTAATCTTACTACAGAGTTGAAATATATTTCATACCTTAATGAGTTGGTAATTAAGAATTTTAAAACTTGCCACTTTTGTGTATGTATCATTGGTCAATTTCTTTCTAACTGATTGGAGATCTCTGGGGGCATCTTTGACTTCTTTCGTCTTGCTGTGTGCTGGCTGGTTCAAAGACGCAGCGGACGGCAGTGATTCACTTCCAATGTCTGACTGTACAGCAGTTTTCACGGCAGAGAGATCATCAGTTGATAAGTTGCCTTCCTCAGCATTGATAAATGAGGTTTCTGGGGCCGAGTCTGTGCTGGTTGATACCATGGAAGTGTCAGGTAATGTCGATGAGGATTCCTTACATTCGTCAACAGAGTCCAATTGTTTGAGAGTTGTGTCTACCATTGTGTTTGACAAAGATTGCTCCTCATTTTTTACTAATTCAGTCGAGTTACCGCTATCAACTACCACAGGATTACTGGAGTCTATTCGAGAACTGTTTGTGCCATTGGATACAGCTGGCAGAAGGGTATCTCCACATTTGTTTTTGTTTTCACATACAAGTTTTTCTGATATTGGGCTTGTATTTTGCACGGTCATTTCACTAAGTTCTTCCTTTTGTATAGTTGTTGTCTGGTTTGTGCTCTCAGAATCTTTATCTGTTTCCATTGAGACTTTCAGTAATGTATCTGTGCTACAGACAGGCTTGTCAAGTAGGTTACCATCTGGACCATTTGCAGGTATAATCGATTTGTCATCTTCTTTACTGTTTGTTGCTTTTTCTGAAAGTTCTGTGTCTGATTTACTTGCCTCTAAAACGTATTTGGATTCTGGTTTATCAATATCCATGTTTATTGTTGCTTCTTTCTCCACTGTCTCTTCTTCCTCCTCTTGGTCCACAGATGTTTGATCTGTTTGTGGTTTCTCAACCGACACCATTTTCTGGTCAGCTTGCTCAGATTTGGTGATCATTGGAATTGATTGCGCAGGAACCAATTTAGTAGCAATAGCAACCTTGCTCAGTTGACTAGCTTGAGATGTGGATCTTGACAAGGAAGGTTGACTGCTTGCATCGTCATCCTGATTTATTGTGAAATAATTATTAGTTTGCATAAACAAATCTAACATATGCCCGCACAAATAGTGCCATGAGCATGTAATGATTAATAAATAACTAGAATGTAACAATATCACAATAAATCATATTAAACTATTATATTACTAATACCTTTTCTGGGATACCCTCAATATATGAGGAACACTTGTAGGCAAGCAGGGTATCAATAATTATTTTAAATCCTGCCTCCATTTCCTTGGTAATGACTTTAATCCAGGGAGGCGGCCTCTCTGGACAACACACACGGCAGTTATATGTGATATCCTCAGGCAGATAGGAAAACACTTGATACATTTCATCTGCAATGGAGTGGGAACAATAAAAGTATATTTTCACTTCCATATATTTACTTAATAAATAAATTACAGCACCACGGTATATGCACCGTCAGATAAGTGTCAGATAAACAACACCTACCAGTCATTTCCTCACATTTGGCATGCACCCAACACTGACATGTCGCACACTGAATCATTTTCGACTCCCAGTCATCATCAGTATAGCATTTATGACACATTGGACAATAATTTCCTGTTAAATAAGAACATTAAAAAATATTAAAATTTATAGTCAAGACGTTGAATTAATCAAATTCAGTATTACAAATTACAGTGGGCTAGCAAGTCTACTTTAGTACCTTTGTCCATAAGGATGCCACATTCATAACACAAAGAGAAATCATACATCCATGTAGCATTCTGTGATGGCCCAGGTGTGGTCGCCCCACAGCTTTTGCATCGAACACATTTAGTGCAGATCTGAAAATTATGCATATGGATAATGAAGAAGTGATTTCACATTTAAAGAAATGCGATATTATATTATACATTTAGTGAATGAGCGTTATAATGGTCTGCGTACCCATATTTTCTTATGCTTGGAAGGCTTGGTTGGATAATTGGGTCCTAGACATTCTGGGTGATACGTATCTTGGCACTTATTACATTGAAGCAGCTGGAAAATTTAAGGTTTTTTGTACGTCCATACAATTAATGCACAATAAGTACAATTATTACGTTATTCTGTCCCAAGTTTGAAACCTCGATTCCGGTTATCTAGACAATATGAATACTTATTTTAAATGATTGTACAGATAAAAAGCTGAAATACATGTATATCCAAAATTTAATTGATCCGGCAAAGCCAGCTATATTTCTTACGTATTCCACACATACAAAGACTATCCATTAATGAACAAATAATCAATTCTGGAACAACTGTATACTGATACGAGGCGTGTACTACTATGCAAAACAGGGATATTTACATATTCTTAAATATAACCATCGACAAGGCGTTATACAGCGAAGATGAGTTGTTCGATATAGTACCAATGTCTCTTTTAAGCCAACAAAAATTATTGTGATTTGTTCAAAATATCACTGATCACTCTAAAAAACGTAGTCAAATAGTGAAAATGTAGTGAATGGGAGTAACGAAGAGCAAGAGAACTTGAACAGGACGTAGTGAACTGGTAAGACACCTAACTATGAGAACCAAGACAAAACGTTTATATACAGAACTAAAACGTATCAAATGAATACCTCCTTTATTCCCTTATCCTGGAACAAAATGAACACAAGTCAGTATGTGTCATTCCATACACTGGCAAACTAAGATTTGCCTTCTCAAATATAGAACAGTGTGCATATCAGTGAGACTGTGACATCATTGACCACTTGTTGATGATTCAACAATTACTGGTACATTTCATGTGGAAGCCAAGATAACTCGAATATTTAGGTCACCTGTCATTGATTTGCCAATCGGGAAAGCAGTTTTCCAGCATATTGACATTCCTAAATGTAACTGAAATAAATAAAACCCACGTGTACCAACTTCCCATTTAAATATAAATTTAGTACTCACATTTTTTTGCATGCCACAAACATGACAGAACTGACAACGGCGACAGCACCAGTTTTCTAAATTTTCCTTCTTTGGACTCTCCCCTGGGTCCAGACAGAAGCTATGAAATGGTTCACAACAAACATTGCAGAATAATAACTGAAAATAGAAAAAGAGTTCCATTTCAGTAAACAATCTTACAACGCCACTTTAAACGTATTTTAATCAGTAATGTTACACTACAAATAATACAGTGAATTTGCAATGTCGTCTGCTTTAATATTAGCCAATCTACCTCTTCTTGTCCAGCACTACCACATAAGAGGCAGACGGTTCTCACACACATCTGGGTGGATGATACCAAGGCCATGCCACGCTTCCAAGCAACATCGATATCATAATCCTCCTTGAACACACATATTAAAAAATTGTTGAATTTGGGACCACTTGAGTTGATTACATAAAAAATAACAGGATAATCTGCTTTTCTAAAGGCGTTATATAGGTGGATCTGTGACAAATTACCTTGAAATCTGCATTAATAACTCTTCCGGGTTGTTCAGAGGATGGCCATTTCTGTGAACAACTGGGTGATTTCAGCACAGCCTAGAAGGGAAGTATTCGTTTGATATTATAATAACAAAAGCCACTTTGTCGATCTACTAAATTTAAAATGCCTCAACTGATAATCATTGGCAAAAATAACACTTCGATTGAACATACCTTTGGTGTTTTCTTTGGTGATGGGGCTACTTGTGATGCTTTTCCTGGTCTTCCAGGAGGGCGTGAATTAGACACACTGGAGAAGCCTCGAGCAAACGAACCAACAGCCAACTTTCGATGCTGAAGATGCGGTTGCAATGCATCTACTTTTTGATGTTTGATTTTGGTCAAAGAAATTGCTTTGTTTATCTTTCCTGGTCCATCTGATCCTTTTAATTGAGGATTCAGGCATTTTCTATCACTGTAAGATGTATTAAAGTCATATTAACGTATTAATATAAATAAATCTTAGAAGGTATGGTACAGTAGAGATTATATCTGTTTAACTGCATCGCTCAATGAAACAATAATCACCAATACTTACAAGCATGCTTGTTTCATTTTACCAATGCCGCCAAACTTTGGTTTATCCCTGAAAATGAAATATTCTTAATTAAAAATTGCTAAACACACAAGAGCCTACGCTAAGTTCGGCAGCTTATCAAAGCTAGGATGATGTATTATTACTGGTCACAAGAATATGATGGCACTTACAAGCAATGCATACACTTTCCACAATCCTTCGCAAGACAGCCAGCACATTGGGTACATCGGACCCTCCTTCTGCCTGACACTTTATCAGGAGCATTAACAGTATCTTGCACCAAGCCAACCTTTAGAGCTCGAGGGACGAGTGCTTTAAAGGCCCGGTTTGGTGTCCGCTTTGGTGGACCTATTTCTGTCAGGTCATCTTTAGCTTGTCTAATGATTTCATCCATAGACATGTCATCAGAGTCCGGTGTACCTATAAAGATATAACAATGAGTTACGGTACTAATAATACAGAATAACTTTATAACAAGAAAGGACTTGTACTTCTTTAACTGTGTGCATGAGCACAATCTTACCAGGTCGTTCTTCCTTATCTCTTTCCGAGAGTATCTTCTGCTTCTCCTGTGTGGGCAAGGCACTGAGAGTGAGAGCATCGGGGCTAGGAAATATTGCAGGCACGCCGAGAGCAACTGCAGCTCTCCTGCACACATGCTTGATCCTGGGCCCGTGACTGCCTGACCTCAGTGGCGAAACTGCAGTTATCTCAGCTGATTTACCGGTAGGTGTCACCTCTACTGCTGACGGATGGCTAATACTGACAATAACAGCTGGTGGCGTTTTACTTGAAGCATCAAGACTTGCAGCATGGTCTCCAGGCGCCGTAAGTGCCGATATAGACTGATGGTCTGCTAGGGTTGAAATGGGGACATTTAACTTGGAGGGACTGTCAAGTTCTTTAGGTTTCTCAGGCACTTTAAGGTTTTTAGCAGCAAGCAAGGCAGAGAGACTTCTGACAACTAATTTTTCAGATGAGATGGAATCTATGGGTTAAACAAAACAGAGTACGAAAAATTAAGACACACGCATGCGTTCAAATATACAATGCAACAACAAGGCAGGAAAATAATAAAACATTAAGTGACAGTCTATGAATACCGGTACTTTTAAGCGTCTTATTCTTTGTCAATAAAAACATCGTCTTATAACACAATACCAGGTAACATTAATCATATCCACAAACGTTTAGTAACTACATGTACGTAAAAAAAATACATGTACGTAACACATGACTGATTAAAACAGGCGTGCAAAGAACATGAAATACTAACTGATGAACAAAATACAAACAGACCACAGAAATTGTACTGCACTCGAAGCAGGTTTAAACAATGTCTATGACCATCGACGAACAAACAGAACGCAACACAAAATGCAGTTATCAGTTATCGTGGTTAACAATGAGTAAGCCTCGTGGCCTGCCTTGATATAAAGTAACAACGCAATCGAAGTATACCATTGTCCATATGTTTTATTATGTTCCAGTACCATATATCAATAAATATTATCTTACTTTGCAAGTCATCAACTTCTATGGCCTCTGAACATCCACTGTCAGGTTTGGATGGGCTCTTGTCTTCGACACTTTCTATCGCCGCAGCTTCAGAACCTCTACCTTTCGACTTTTTAATTTTACTTGCTTTATCGGTCTTCTTTCCAAGTTTAGATGGTGACTTCTCTTCAGGGCCACTATCTTCAACAGTTTCTACAACCAACTTCCTATCTGGACTCTGCACTGGACTGCTACTTTCATCCCCCAAGTTAAGGTGTTGACTTTCCTTCATACTTTCAATTTTAGGGAAGACTTTCACACAGATCTTGAATCGGCATGCGTAGCAATTGTTGAATTTTTTCGTTGCACTCATTGTACAGTTTCCTGCAATTTTACCAGTAAATATCATGTGATAGTACAAGACAACAAATCAGGTCACGATTGGGCTCTAAGATGATCAAACTATTTGTTCAATTTAACAGCTACCTACCTTTATTTTGGCACACCAAAGTGTCTCCACCCTCAGCTATTTCACATGCTCTACTGCGAAAAAATCGGGAGCAGGATCGACAACAAAATACACCCTGATACTTAACCTTGCTAGGCAGTTTATCTGTGCATACTGGACAAATATGGCCATATTTGCCTTTCATCATCTCACGAACATGGCTATCATCATATTTATATGGAGATGAAGGAGGTTTTTTCTCTGTTTCCTCCAGTTTTCCTTTGTTAGGGCTTTGGAATGTAGGCAAACTCTCAGTGGTAGATTCAAGGGCAAATTTTGGCACTGAAATAGGCATAATATCATTTATACACACGAAGCACGACACCAAAACTGTAGAGGGCGATTCAAGCAAAATAAGAATAAGTGTGGAGCATACAGATAACATTTAACAATTATAAAATAATTGCAGTACAACAAGATAATAACGGCACTAAGGGCAAACATATCAATATATAATCTGATTAAGCTGCTTCTTTAATCTGACAAACACAAAATTTAAAAGGAAAGTTTCTAGTTTCTAGACGAATGTACCCATCATATTTTAATTTCACATACATGTACCAAGTATCTTCGAAACAAGAGTACATACATACATGTATGTCTAAATTACACAGATAATATAAAATGTTTGAGCTAAGGCACACATGAAGGAACTGATATATGATTTCATATAGGCCATTGTAGGGATATAGGTGTACAAGTACAGACCAATTACAAATTTAAAGCAATTATATTTATAGGCATGCTAAAGCAAAGTGATCAATTAGGCTAAAAGGGAGAGACACTATAAAGCGAGATTAACGTGATTAAAATACAATGGATGTAAAAATGTTAGTATTGAGGTTTCAATGTCTTCCAAGCACACAAAATAATTTTCATAGTGGATCAGTATCTGAACAAGAACTTAACACACAAGCAAAACGTTAGAAACTGAAGAAAACAGGGAGGAAAAAGTTCTTGACTTTAAAAGTTGAATAAATATGGAGGGGATTCCTCTAACGTCCCCTTTAGTTCGATAGACGAGTTCAGAATATCAGCAATAATTGCTATTCAGTTTGCAATATGTCTTGGATCTAAAACCAAGAGATGGCCAGCCTCTCAATATTACTTGCAAAGCGTGGGGTTTCTTGCGGTCTTTGTTACAAGTTTATAGCTGTAATGACAAGAATGTGGTAAAAATAATAAGAATATGCCGGATATGCATGGACTATTTCAAGAGTATAAATATGCAATGAGTGCAACTGATACAATGAGCAAACATGCATACTGCTAAACAATGAACTTCGGTAGGGCATTTTTAATTACTAAACTGCTTTAACAGGGTATGGGATGCAAAGCAGTGCTGACCTTAACCCATGTTATTAGTGTGTTACCATGGTAACCTACCGGCAGGAAGTGATGATGCCCCGAACACAGCAGTTTCACTGGCTGCCGCACTTAGTCCAAATTTGAGTGGACTTAACACTAACGCTGGTGTTGGTTTGAGGCCAAAGTGTGAAAAGAGCTTATGTTCTGGAGGTGAGGAAGAATAAGAAGTACTAGATGGGACAGCTTCCTTACTCTGTGTCTTACGCAACTGACGGTCCTCCTTACGCATCTGTGCTTTTAACGAGCATGCCAAGGCTGCTTTTGAACGATTGAGTGCAGCCTGGTTAAGTCTGAACTTAGCTTTCTGCAGGATGATTTTACCACTCCGCCGTGTCGCACCAATGTCCCTATCAATCTCCAAACATTTTCTATCTGTTCTTAGAGACCTTTCACTCGACTTAATAGGACTTCTCCTTTCTGGTACATATTCCTCAGAAAGCTTCTGAATGAGCTTAACACTAGGTTTGCGTTCACGTTTCCCATCCACAATAAGTGGCTGGTCAAGCAGTCCCATATAGTGCCCTTTGGCAAGCTCAGCACAGTAGGGAGAAGTCACAGAAGGACCCGTCGTATGCAACACAGAAGATCCTAATTCTAATACACACTCACCACTGGGTATCCGCACATCCTCCTTGGCCTTAGGAGACTTAGCATGAGTAGCTGAACCTATAGTTTCCTCCAAAAGAAATCGTTTGTTAGGGATTATTTTACGAGAGCTCCTTATACTGGTTGCAGGAAGATGAAACTCTCGTCGCTGTGGTGCCTGACTTTGCTTCTTAAGAAGAGATTCTGACTTAGGGGATATATCCTTCTTAGCACCTGTTCTTTTAGCTCTTTCCAACAAGATCTTAGCTCGATGGTGTCCCTTTGATTTCCGGACAGGAGGGGCTTTGGACAGTTTAGCTTTAACGGCTGTTGTACGCTTTACAGTACTGGTTACAACTCTCCTTCCTGACCGTGAAGATCTTGTATTAATGCCAGACACATCGGGTAGTGAATTGGTGTTCGATTCAGCCACAGAATCACTTGTACCCTTGTCCTCTGGTTTCTTTGAATCTATCACTTCTTTCACAATTGGAGTACTTGTCTTCCTTGGCCTACCAGCTTTCCTCTTAACATTAGGTTGAACTTTAACTACTTTACTAGTCCTAGCACTTAACCTAGTAGACTTGCAAAGACCTTTTACGGATTCTCCAGTTGGTGCAGCTGGTTTTTCAGTCACTGCAGCTTTTTGCCTCTTCAATTCACTCTTATCTTTTAACCTCATTGATCTATCTACTTCTTTTCTCTCTGCATCGAGACGAGTCATCCTTCGTGTAGGCTTAACTAATTCGGTTACCTGCATGGTATTAACAAAATCTTCCACTTTTCTCAAACCTTTCCTTGGTTCAAGAATTCTTTCAGTTCTCCTCCTGGGTTTCGGGTCACCACGCAACTCAGCTTCAATTGCTTCAAGTTTTTCGTTGGCCTCTTCAACTTCACTCTCAGTAAACCCAAGGAATTCCTCATCCTGTGAAAATCAAACACCAGTTAAAACGAAATTGTAGAATATACTTTCAGTTGCACATATAATATACATTCAGTGGGGTTCGCCCAATTATACTATGTCTAGGGCCCAAATGACTATATAAATAAAATGAATCCAAATATCTTTTCAATGTAAAATACACTACTCATTTGATGCATTTAAACTTCTTAAAAGTACGACTATTATGAAATCAGCAAGGCTCTACCTTCAGTTTATACTAAATTTTGCACATGTGAAAAGGTTATAAACCACATGGGCACTGCTGAAAATAACGCTGAACTTTACCTTAGGCATCGTTTAAACACAAACTGACCATAACTGTAGGCTCTGGATAGGCAAGAAACTTGACTATTAAACAGCAGAGCCACACAAATTACCCATACTCGGATATTACTTGATCTTAATTGCAATCGTTCAATTATACAAGTACCACAACAAAAGCTGTTTCCATATCGGCTAAGTGGAAGTAAAACAAGCAAAGTTGATACGTAACTCACTACCCTGATCCAACAGAGTGAACAGACTCACTAGCACTGAACTCACACTGTCACATCTGATTTATACCGATGTAGATTCAAAAAAGCAATTTCAATATCTTCATGTTATCGTGGGATATAAGCAAATGTAACCGAACAAGCAGAATTTTGCAATAGGAAAAGGTATTTCGACATCACAATTGCTGAGATAGTTCCATGGAGGAGGTGCTGGAGGGCTGAGCAGTGAGCACCAGTGTGCGAGGAACAGTGCTCAACTGTATATTGCAACTGACGTTCAAGAAAAATGATGAGTCAACATGACCAATTTGAGTCTGATGGTCGTGTTGAAGACACTTTTATTCAACACGTATAGTCTCTTCGTTGTTTTCTGAGCAAGCAAATTAATACCAAAGTAACTGTTTTTATATTTATCTGAATGAACTGTCATAGAGCTGAAGTAAATATGGAAAGCATCGACTAGCTATGATAGGTCGCCATTTGCAAATTTATCGTTTTATTGACGTAGGAAACAGTGTCTGTCTTAGAGTGATGGATTTTATAAAACAGAAATTAAATATACGGTAGTGAATTAATAACATTTAAGCTTCATTTCGCCCTAGTTTCTTATCGAATTATCAGTTGGCAATGGTAGATATTAGCATGAAATACGAAGGTTACAAAACTTGACACTTTAAATCGTTGATGCAATGGGAAGTGAACGAGAGGAGGCGACTTTCGAGCTGAACTTACCTCGTCCGACTCGCCGAAGGCTTCACGAAAATTTTGTAATCCATTTTTTACGTGAGATATATATCTGAAGGTTGGATCAGACTCTATATCTGGTCCATCGGAGCTATAAGGTATCCGTAATCGACCAATTCTATTGCCTGGCCGACCTGGAAACCTCAAGCGCGCCATATTGGAACCAACTATGGCTGCGTAGGTGGCGCGCAAGCATACTAATAATAGCGTATCATTCTGGGACATAAAACTAACTTAACTTAGCATGCGAGTGACTATATTAAAAGACACATTGGACATTAGATGGATTAGAAATTTACTAAGCTATGGCTAGGTATTCTTAAAAACAATTAAAGACTGTCATTCCAAGATACAATATGACTGCTTAAAGTATACATGGTTCGGGGCACTAAGGTACCAATAGATGGCCACAGAATACGCGCCAAATTTAATGACAAAGACACGGACGCTTATTTGTTTCCGCCTGTCATATTCATATCGAGGTTTAGGCGTTCTTTCACAGCCCGGTGACTTCAAGCCAGTCCATTCTTTCGATTAAAATGCGGCCTTGTTGATGTCATACTCTGAACATTGACAAACAATCCCAATATTAAAACCCCATCCCTCTGCCCCCCTCATTTGCATATCGACGGGCTATATGGATCTCCACGTGGGGACAACTTTCGTTGATAAACACACGCACGTTGGGATTGAGTTGAGCTAGTCCAGGCATGTCAAAGCTTATCGCGTTGTTCAAAGATTATCCAGACAGTATTAATACTTGTAATCCCCAAGCACAAACATTTCCACCATGCAGGCAAATGCCAGTGCCGCATTATGACTAACTCGCATGACACATTCCTACCTGAAGAGAACTTTAAGGATCTGCTTTATAATAGTTAATTTACCTACATGTTGTATCTCTTGAAGTGTATAAACTACAATCGAGGATATTTCAATCCCAGTCTGGTTGGTCCAGATAAGAAACAAGTCACAGGATTATCTTGTGCGAATCAAGAGTGTCAGTTTATTTGGTGACATAGATATTGGAATACGGTGCAGTCAGTGCGGATCAAGTCAAACAGGCCAACCTGCTGGCAGTGTCACAGCCTTGGATTCAGTATGCTCATTAATGGTCACGGACGTTTTTCACCTGTGTAGGTGGGTTCGATTTTTTCCAGTTTTCCACTTTGAAAAAACTGTAAAAATGAGTATATCTCAAAGTGCGGTTATAGAAAGAAATATAGGCTTATATAGGCCTATATGCAATGTATATTAATTATCAATTGAACAATTTAGTTTATAATAGCGCATATCATGTGTAACTTCCTAGGCCTATAAATAACACAGCTCATAAAATGTATGGTCATTGGCCAGTGTAATTGAAAACGTTCTATTTAATTGATTACTTGTTCGGCCTCTTTAATTGACTTTCAATTACAGTACATTGTAAACAAGGGCCTAATTAATTTTCATGCCCTTTGCATTAATTGGAACAAATATTAAAAAGGGTGGACGCAATCGGCAAAGACAAAGGTTTACGTCCTAGTGAATAGTGAAGTTTCCCTCGGAGTTATAATCGACGATATAGGCCTAGTACATATATAGGCTACTAATTTTAGCCCTCACTAATGAAGGAGTTGGCTATAGTCTACTGCCAATGTAGAAATACGAAATAAGAAACAGCGATGCTGTGCTAATCCTACAAAACATGTCATTAAAAAATTACCTTTTTCTTGGTACATTTTCTTAAAATGTGGTTCAAATATCATCTAATTATTAAATGCTAGATTACTAGGTCCTAGTGAACATTGATACACGGATACGCCGATTGATCATTACGGTTAAGAAACGCACT
>CAXAKH010000012.1:0-25594 GCA_963969325.1 Lycopodina hypogea | reverse complement strand
ATCGATGCACACACTATGTACAATTCAATGAGCAACCGCTCCTGGCCGAAGCCTCAACTATCCTAGACCGAAGTCTATCACACACCTACGCACATTCAGCGATAATGGTGTCTATGTAGCTTTACAGCTATTCTTAGAAATTCTGGTATCTGACCAGTGACGTCGGGTATTAACACCCTACTCTTTTCGACAGGCGCCCTGGGGTCTTTTACATGCTCAGGGATGACTCTCCCGATATACATGGGACCAACAGCTTTACGTGGTATCCGAGCCACGGGAGACACACTCTCCAATGTTGAAAGCCAGGTTTTTACACCTTACAAATTTGGTAGCACAGCCGGGGATCGAACCCCCGACCTCTTGACTACCAGGCCAAGAGTTTTGTCTCCAAAACATGTAGAAATTGTTTTTGTTGACAAAGATATTGGAGAGGTTAGACTAAAAGTATTGGATACTGAACTAAAATCAAATAATGGAGCTTAGCATATTACAGATGTATTATACGCAGGACAAATGTTAATGGTGCAGTCAAAGGAAAGTTTAAACAGCATGAGGTGCATAATGTTCATTATACATAAAGTTTAAGTTGTACAAAATACTGAGTAAAATAATTAGTTAATTTCAAGTACACATCATGCTAATGTGGTACATTATTTTGTTTTAGGATTTTGCTGAGACTGTATTTGAGGCACTTTTATTGAACCTGTGCATGCAGATGTTGGAAATGGATAGCTTGGATTCTAAACCAAAGAAAGTTTTATTACCAGATAATATAGGGCGTTCACATAAAGAAACTAGGGTTGATTTATTTAAGAAGTTGTTGGGCCCTGTTGTGGAAATTTTAATGTGTACAATGGTAAAACCAGAGTCTCCAAAACATGTAGAAATTGTTTTTGTTGACAAAGATATTGGAGAGGTTAGACTAAAAGTATTGGATACTGAACTAAAACCAAATAATGGAGTGAATGTAACTGTACAAGGGAAAAAATTTCATTTTCAAACAAAGGTTGCACAATCTGATGAGAAGGATTGCTTAAGGAACTATTCACTAAGCTTCCTTAAATGGGCATTACCATACTTCCTACTGAAAGACAGTATTAAAGAAGGGGATACATTTAAATCAAATGCCTGTCTAAAATGTATGACTCCACTTTTCTACAGTCATTCCACTTATAGTAAATATGCTATTGAATGCATTGATTATCTGTTAAAAACTGATGCACTACTGTCACCACAACTGGCATGGAGGTGTCGACTTGGCTCCTTTGTAAATACAAAGGGACGAGATGGTGGAAATAAGCCATGTGATATGCAGCAAGAAAATAATGTACGGTCCACAAAAGATGTATTTAAAGGATTAGGTGCTGGTAAAACGGACAAGTCACTGGAACGAACATCAGCTGCAGCACCAGTGATGGCTGATATAGTCAAACACTATGAAAACATCTTAGAAATTCATTTATTAAGCAGCAAGCATTCTCACCGTGTAACAGACGAAGATGTCACATGCCTTTTAGACTCAATGAAAACTATTGAGCCATTTTTGCAATTACACCGCAGCATGGGTAAAGTGAAAATTCCTGATGACCCTCTTTCATTTAATCATAATGATTTTTTAGAGTATTTACAAAGGACTGTAAATAGGTTAACAATTATTGCCTAATGTACATTATTCATTTAAGATGTAAGCATCATGTGCAAAAAGTTATGCTTTTATTGTTTGTTATTCATCTGTAGTACAATAAATTGAAATCACGCTGAACAATGCATTTGTTGTTATTAAAGTGGAAAGCCATATTAAACAATCATTGTTAGACACCAAGCAATACCAATCCACACTTACGATATCCTAATGTTGAATAAAATTGATAAACTTTAAGAACTACATGTACCACACCAAAATATATCCTAATGAAAAATATTGAGATGCTAAAATGAGTGGATTACAGTAGTTATATATTTTTAGCACTGTCTGCCGTTTAATGGTCGTTAATCGTCCTTGGAAGTCTTTAGGGCATAATAAGCCGAAACTGATTCAAATATGCATATTTTACACTGTTAACTTTAGATCCTGCCCGCGTGCATTGCGGGGCACTTGTTAGTATGAATGACGGTTACGCGTTTTTACGATGGTATGTAAATGTCAAAAATGTAATCAGCTAGTGATGATTAATAGTTGGTTATATCAATAAAGCAGACTGTCATCTCTATTTCAGTCTAGTTTAGCTTGTCAATAAGACTTCTTGTTTGATGTCTGTCCAGTTTTGTAAGGGATTATTTTGTTATGATTTCTTCATACACAGTAAGAAGTCCAGCGGAACGTTTCAAATATGCGGTTGTGGCACGGGCCGCGGCAGGGTGATTATCCAGGATAGTCGCCATGTTGCAGGCTGACGAGAACCAACAATGCCACTTTAGCCAAGACCGACTCAGATGTGCCTACAGATATGATACAACTAAGATATGTTAAAATAAAGAAATACACATGTTACTATACACATGATATGAACTGCTATATACATTACAATTGCCTAAGGCGCAATACCTGGCTTGAACGCAGTTATGAACATAATAACCAAAATAAAATACTGTACACTTTGTATAAAATGACTTGTCAGTACAATTGTGATAGTTAATTATTGTTGCCAGTCGAAATTCATGAATGACCTGCTTGAACTTTTGTAAGCCTATAATTGGCATAGACAGTTATATATAAAATTGGGTCGGTGAGTATGAAGAGGCAAAATTTTGAATATAATACAGTACGGGAGACCCAGAGTCAGTAGGCGACAAATATACACAGGCAACTAGCGTGAATAGCCAGGCGAGCCGACAGCGGTTGTAGACTGTCCACTCGTAACAAACCCTGGATGCGGACTGACTTGTAGGCCTATATTCAAGCCGCTCCTGCAGAGAACAATCAAAGTGTGATAGCTATGCTGGGAGAGGCGAGTCGATCACTGCCACGGGGAGTTGATCACTCTGTGTGGACTAACTGTTATCACACACTGACCCAACAATGACCCACCCTGACTCACCAAGCCTCGCCAGGCCAAACCAAATTGCAGAAACGGACTTGGTCCGGGGTATTTTACCAGTATGCTCTCTGCCTACACTCCAGTCCGGGCCTACGTTCAGCCATGTAAAATATGAGTAGAACCCTTCGGTTTACCATAGCGTCTAATGGATGCGAATTGTACCAGCAATTAACTACTATATCATATTACCCTATGTAGGATCTTATATCCCAAGTGCAATTGCTTCCGGTTGTCTTCTGACGCCTGCATCCGGTGTCGTCCCGAGTCGTCTTGCGCTACTTTGCGGTAACCGGTTTGGCGCGCCTCGCTTAACTTGGCGCGCACTTTACAGCAGTATATATAGCCCTATGCTACTCTGTATTACTTGTGAACTTGTCCCGAGATACCTTGTGTATGATACCTGTACCGTTGATGTTGCTATGCCATGAATAAACCTTCCTCTACTACCGTAAGACGCTGACCCATTTTGTTGACCGAACACTCTACCGACGATGACACTGGATTCTGCTAAGGCTTCACTTTGAACCTTAACAAGCCAATCATGGGCAGATGGTGTAAAATATAGGTATACCCTTCGGTTTACCATTGCATCTTATGTAGACGAATCCTTATTGTATCACTGCAGGAATTGAACTAGCAATTCACTACTATGTTAAACTACCCTAAGTATTACCCTATGTGGGATCTTATATCCCAAGTACCATTGGTTCCGGTTGGCTTCAGGCACTTGTATCCTCGCCCCAAGTCGTCTTTGCGGTAACCTGTTTGGCGCGCCTCGCTTATCTTGGCGCGCACTCTAGCTCTGTATAAATAGCTGTATGCTATCTTATGTTCCTTGTGAACTGACCCAAGATACCTTGTGTATGTGACGTGTACCTATGATGTTGCTATGCCTGAATAAACCTTCCTTTGACACCGTAAGACGCCTACCCACTTTGTTGACCGCACTGCTGCCGAGGACACTTCTGGTATTCTGCTGAGGATTCACTTTGAACATTAACAGATGGTTGAGCCCAGATCAAGGCTCAATTCTGTCGGTGATAGAGCCTTCTCTGGGGCGGGTCCACGTGATAAGATAAGGAAATCGTTCAAGATAAATCTGAAGACCCACCTTTTCAGGGTTGCTTATGGTCTCTAGTGTGTTTCAGCCGATTGCATCGAAGTCCCTGCTCATTATATACATGACACAGGAAATGCCCACCGCTTTTCCAGGTCTTTATTGCCCTTAAGGATTTGTTTGTACCTAATGTACATGTATTGGGTCTTGTATTAGCCCATGTAGCAGTTATAACTCTTTCTGATACTCCTATAGCCGTTTATAACCTTACCTTTTTTAGCAGATAACTATTTATTATTATTATTGGTATTTATTTATTATTTGCTTTTATCTTGAGCAGGTTATCTCTTGATTTCCAATTAATATAGCTACTATTATCATTATTATATTTATTTATCGTCAACCATTCTGTACTATGCTAACCATGTGCAATTCTCTCTGTACGGCGTCATTCAAGCATTGAACTATGGAGAATGCACCTTATAAGTGTCAGTAAATAAAAAATAAACAAATAAGCAACTTGTTGTCTGTTTAAGTAAAAAAGTGTCAAAGGCCTTTTCTGTAGCGTACTATAAAACCACATAACAGAAAGACTTTCTTATCAATAACCTTTTTATCGAAATGTGCATTATGTTAATACCCCTACATAACATTGTTTGATGTTCTAGTAATGTAACGTTGTATACATTTAACTGTACAAGTAACGTATCTAAGTCTGTGTGCATGTACCTGCTCATATTCCTGTGGGACAAAGAGGACTTTATATTGCATATTCACATTCATCGACTTTATTATATCATCGTTAGTCCATTGAAATTATGCCTTAGGTCGTCAACAATAAAAATCCAAATTTATTTCATTACTTTTCGTTACTTTTCAACACTGATGTAGAGGTTGTATTTAAACCGGAGGCAATGCCTTTTCCTTTTTCTACAGACCTACAACCAAGAGCTTTTGCAAAACTGCGACGGAAATTCCTGAAAAAACGTTAACAATTTTATGAATACAAACTGTCCTTATTAGGGAAATAGACTGGCTTTTCGGTGTTATTAATCAGTCAATCAAATTTAATGTAATAAAGTACTTACTTTGACGCAAATCCGTATATGAACGGGTTGACACAACTGTTGACATAGGTCAACGCATTTGAAACAAATAATAGGTCAACATGGTTAAATGGGTAATACACTGCATTCCATCTGAGGAGTAATTCGTATAATATGTAGGGTGACCAAGTAGCGATATATAGCATGTAAACAATCACTATTAACTTGATTGCCTGAAATGAATGGGACACATTTGCCCAGTCATGGCGTTATAAGCCAGGGCAGTACATTGCGGGGGGCCAGTGGCTGTGGCCCTCCGGCTCTGCCCTATAAGGGCTTAGGTAATGGGCCGAGCTCAAGCTCGGCCCCCTTTTACTCTCTATTGTCACAGGCCGCCGGGAGCAGCATCAGGACAGCCGAGGCCCACAGGACGCCAGGCTGCTAGTCGGACGCCTCTCCTCTCTATTGTTACAGGCCGCCGGGAGCAGCATCAGGACAGCCGAGGCCCACAGGACGCCAGGCTACTAGTCGGACGCCTCTCCTCGGCAGACCTCCTCCACAGACGACCTCAGCGCCTGGCACAGCGCACCTAGCGCGCCCACGCACTCAGGAAGGCCCAGTCATCCTGCCAGCTGACTGGGAGGCGTGTGCGGCCAGGCGTGACGGCTGCGACGCCGCTCACCCTGGCGGCCGCTTCTCATTGGCTGGCAGGGCCTAGCCTGGGGCTGAGGCACAGGCAGTGCAGGTGCCACTACCGCGCACGGCCAAGGGAGCGCCAGGCACTTATAAGGGAGTGCCTGGGGCAGTTTTAGTCAGTCTCCACCCAGGTGAAGGACTGACAACTGCCCCTTGACGCTCTCCCAGGAGAAATTGTCCCACCACTCCACACCCTTCTTGGATCTTCTTCACTTGGGCAGCCCTCTATGCCTCCAAGTTGTTATAAAGTCCAGGACAGCTAAGCATCGCCTCCTGGCAGACCATCTCTTGGACAGGCTAACCCGCTAAGAGATCACTCGTTTAGCTCTTTTTTTTGTTCTTCGATTTCTGTTTATTCGTTACCACCCTTCGGGTTGGTAATTAGCCTAATAGTATTATGCACTACTACGTAATGTTATGTCATAGGCATGCTACTCGTATACTACTGCGTATACTACTCACGTATTCTATGAGTAGTAAAATAAACAGGCCATCTTTTATTATGTAACTCCAAAACACGTCTTGACTGTTTTACTCATTTAGCAGAGCCTTGGTTCCAGCAAACGGCCCTAAGTAATGTGCCCAGTCATGGCGTTATAAGCCAGGGCAGTACATTGCGGGGGCCAGTGGCTGTGGCCCTCCGGCTCTGCCCTATAAGGGCTTAGGTAATGGGCCGAGCTCAAGCTCGGCCCCCTTTTACTCTCTATTGTCACAGGCCGCCGGGAGCAGCATCAGGACAGCCGAGGCCCACAGGACGCCAGGCTGCTAGTCGGACGCCTCTCCTCTCTATTGTTACAGGCCGCCGGGAGCAGCATCAGGACAGCCGAGGCCCACAGGACGCCAGGCTACTAGTCGGACGCCTCTCCTCGGCAGACCTCCTCCACAGACGACCTCAGCGCCTGGCACAGCGCACCTAGCGCGCCCACGCACTCAGGAAGGCCCAGTCATCCTGCCAGCTGACTGGGAGGCGTGTGCGGCCAGGCGTGACGGCTGCGACGCCGCTCACCCTGGCGGCCGCTTCTCATTGGCTGGCAGGGCCTAGCCTGGGGCTGAGGCACAGGCAGTGCAGGTGCCACTACCGCGCACGGCCAAGGGAGCGCCAGGCACTTATAAGGGAGTGCCTGGGGCAGTTTTAGTCAGTCTCCACCCAGGTGAAGGACTGACAACTGCCCCTTGACGCTCTCCCAGGAGAAATTGTCCCACCACTCCACACCCTTCTTGGATCTTCTTCACTTGGGCAGCCCTCTATGCCTCCAAGTTGTTATAAAGTCCAGGACAGCTAAGCATCGCCTCCTGGCAGACCATCTCTTGGACAGGCTAACCCGCCAAGAGATCACTCGTTTAGCTCTTTTTTTTGTTCTTCGATTTCTGTTTATTCGTTACCACCCTTCGGGTTGGTAATTAGCCTAATAGTATTATGCACTACTACGTAATGTTATGTCATAGGCATGCTACTCGTATACTACTGCGTATACTACTCACGTATTCTATGAGTAGTAAAATAAACAGGCCATCTTTTATTATGTAACTCCAAAACACGTCTTGACTGTTTTACTCATTTAGCAGAGCCTTGGTTCCAGCAAACGGCCCTAAGTAATGGAAACATTATAGCTTGCTCCAAACATTATAATCTATCAATCACCAGATGGTTACATGTTACTAACTATCAACCGTGCTGATCAATGTAGATTGGCAGTAATACATTTAATGAAAGTAGCTCCTGAAGACTTGACTACAGCCTTTGCAAACGGAAGCAATGCCATGTTTCACAAGAAATTATGTTAATATTGTAGGTCTAGTAGTAAGGTACACATATTAAAACGTGTACGACATATAAATTGACCCAGTGTAAAACGAATGTTTGGTACAAATAAGGATATATCTGGAGAAGCGGCGAAAGCAGGAAATACAAACAGATTGAATTTCCAAAACGTGGATAATAAAATCAGGGTAATTTCTTGAAATATATAACTAAGTGTAAACTGCTTACTTTCATTCGCGAATTGTCAACTGATTTGTTTTCGCCATTCCTGAATAAAATTATGACATATATATGTATATATACATACACATAACTTTACATATCATATCGTTATTCAAAGGTAAAAATAATACTAACTTATTTCTCAACTGACTTTCTCCTTTCATACTCTTAACCAAAACTATAGCGATACTGGTATGACAGAATCCATTCACCAAGACGGGTATTCCAAAACACACCAAAAACAAGTAGATAGTTCCCCACTTTGAGAATAATGTATCGCGAATTGTTTGGTTACCAGGCGTGACGGCTGCGACGCCGCTCACCCTGGCGGCCGCTTCTCATTGGCTGGCAGGGCCTAGCCTGGGGCTGAGGCACAGGCAGTGCAGGTGCCACTACCGCGCACGGCCAAGGGAGCGCCAGGCACTTATAAGGGAGTGCCTGGGGCAGTTTTAGTCAGTCTCCACCCAGGTGAAGGACTGACAACTGCCCCTTGACGCTCTCCCAGGAGAAATTGTCCCACCACTCCACACCCTTCTTGGATCTTCTTCACTTGGGCAGCCCTCTATGCCTCCAAGTTGTTATAAAGTCCAGGACAGCTAAGCATCGCCTCCTGGCAGACCATCTCTTGGACAGGCTAACCCGCCAAGAGATCACTCGTTTAGCTCTTTTTTTTGTTCTTCGATTTCTGTTTATTCGTTACCACCCTTCGGGTTGGTAATTAGCCTAATAGTATTATGCACTACTACGTAATGTTATGTCATAGGCATGCTACTCGTATACTACTGCGTATACTACTCACGTATTCTATGAGTAGTAAAATAAACAGGCCATCTTTTATTATGTAACTCCAAAACACGTCTTGACTGTTTTACTCATTTAGCAGAGCCTTGGTTCCAGCAAACGGCCCTAAGTAATGGAAACATTATAGCTTGCTCCAAACATTATAATCTATCAATCACCAGATGGTTACATGTTACTAACTATCAACCGTGCTGATCAATGTAGATTGGCAGTAATACATTTAATGAAAGTAGCTCCTGAAGACTTGACTACAGCCTTTGCAAACGGAAGCAATGCCATGTTTCACAAGAAATTATGTTAATATTGTAGGTCTAGTAGTAAGGTACACATATTAAAACGTGTACGACATATAAATTGACCCAGTGTAAAACGAATGTTTGGTACAAATAAGGATATATCTGGAGAAGCGGCGAAAGCAGGAAATACAAACAGATTGAATTTCCAAAACGTGGATAATAAAATCAGGGTAATTTCTTGAAATATATAACTAAGTGTAAACTGCTTACTTTCATTCGCGAATTGTCAACTGATTTGTTTTCGCCATTCCTGAATAAAATTATGACATATATATGTATATATACATACACATAACTTTACATATCATATCGTTATTCAAAGGTAAAAATAATACTAACTTATTTCTCAACTGACTTTCTCCTTTCATACTCTTAACCAAAACTATAGCGATACTGGTATGACAGAATCCATTCACCAAGACGGGTATTCCAAAACACACCAAAAACAAGTAGATAGTTCCCCACTTTGAGAATAATGTATCGCGAATTGTTTGGTTACCAGGCGTGACGGCTGCGACGCCGCTCACCCTGGCGGCCGCTTCTCATTGGCTGGCAGGGCCTAGCCTGGGGCTGAGGCACAGGCAGTGCAGGTGCCACTACCGCGCACGGCCAAGGGAGCGCCAGGCACTTATAAGGGAGTGCCTGGGGCAGTTTTAGTCAGTCTCCACCCAGGTGAAGGACTGACAACTGCCCCTTGACGCTCTCCCAGGAGAAATTGTCCCACCACTCCACACCCTTCTTGGATCTTCTTCACTTGGGCAGCCCTCTATGCCTCCAAGTTGTTATAAAGTCCAGGACAGCTAAGCATCGCCTCCTGGCAGACCATCTCTTGGACAGGCTAACCCGCCAAGAGATCACTCGTTTAGCTCTTTTTTTTGTTCTTCGATTTCTGTTTATTCGTTACCACCCTTCGGGTTGGTAATTAGCCTAATAGTATTATGCACTACTACGTAATGTTATGTCATAGGCATGCTACTCGTATACTACTGCGTATACTACTCACGTATTCTATGAGTAGTAAAATAAACAGGCCATCTTTTATTATGTAACTCCAAAACACGTCTTGACTGTTTTACTCATTTAGCAGAGCCTTGGTTCCAGCAAACGGCCCTAAGTAATGGAAACATTATAGCTTGCTCCAAACATTATAATCTATCAATCACCAGATGGTTACATGTTACTAACTATCAACCGTGCTGATCAATGTAGATTGGCAGTAATACATTTAATGAAAGTAGCTCCTGAAGACTTGACTACAGCCTTTGCAAACGGAAGCAATGCCATGTTTCACAAGAAATTATGTTAATATTGTAGGTCTAGTAGTAAGGTACACATATTAAAACGTGTACGACATATAAATTGACCCAGTGTAAAACGAATGTTTGGTACAAATAAGGATATATCTGGAGAAGCGGCGAAAGCAGGAAATACAAACAGATTGAATTTCCAAAACGTGGATAATAAAATCAGGGTAATTTCTTGAAATATATAACTAAGTGTAAACTGCTTACTTTCATTCGCGAATTGTCAACTGATTTGTTTTCGCCATTCCTGAATAAAATTATGACATATATATGTATATATACATACACATAACTTTACATATCATATCGTTATTCAAAGGTAAAAATAATACTAACTTATTTCTCAACTGACTTTCTCCTTTCATACTCTTAACCAAAACTATAGCGATACTGGTATGACAGAATCCATTCACCAAGACGGGTATTCCAAAACACACCAAAAACAAGTAGATAGTTCCCCACTTTGAGAATAATGTATCGCGAATTGTTTGGTTACCTGTTTTATAATGATTCTGAAAATCGAATGAAAGCGTATTTGTAAATATACAACATAAAGATACATGGTATACAAGATACATTATTATTATTTGCAATATAATTGAGAGCAATTTACTCTTTCAAAACCACATTTGTATTATTAACGTCGACATACACTCAAACCATGCACAAGTTTCACCAAGTTGTGGTAGCTTGAATGAACTACTTCAATACCGGATGCAGCTTTGAACCAGACAAACAGAAAATACAACAGGGTCGAGCTACATGTACGTGGCCATGACGAAGAACGACCGAATGGCTTATCTTATAGCACACGGGCCAATTAAAAAGGCTTCACATGGGAGTGCTCATCAATGGCTGAGGAATTTGGTACCAAATTGTATGAAGTTGTACGCGTGACAGTCCCCCTGTCATAAGTGCTGACAATTTGCACTTGTTTACAACTCCTAAGTCATTAGCTTACTCCGATATGTGGCTGTGAGACTATTTACAATATGACTTACCACCGGGTTATATAACGTCTCTGACAAGCCCATCAATGTCACAACCTTGCCCTCTACGTGGATAATTTTATCACAAAGGAGATCTCATGTCAATCACAGGTCAGACATTTTGATGCTAACCCCACAGGAGAATACACCTGCATTCATAATTAGGTTTCGGGCCCACTATTGCTGCCGACCTACTAAATTAAATGATGTCTGTCATATAACAGGGAGCTAGAATGGCAGAAGCTAACAGTTCTTCTCTTCTATGCCACTACATGTAGGTGTCGCCACCCAGCTCGTCTGTTCCGCAACAGGTTGCTTAAGAGCGCATATTGGATCCCAGTCTATCAAAACGGGCCTGGAAATATAAGGAACTATTATATGTATTCCATTATCTTCCTTCCGTCCATCGTTGGGATATTTCTCAACTGAAGGCCTACAGCATTCTCCTCACTATCAGATGATAGATCTGTGGCTGAGTGGTTAGAGTTAATGACACTAATCCAGAGAACAGGAGGTAGCAGTTTCGAACCCTGGTACGGGTTGCGTAGCTACTCGTGGACCTTGGGCGAGTTTTCATCCCACTGTTTATCCCACGATTTCTCACCAGCTGGTCCATAAATCCAAAATCAAACCTGTCACCCATGGAGAAGCCCTCTCTTTGTGCGATATAACTTTCGTGCTGCCTTTGGGGCCATCAATGTAAAACAAATTTTCAATATACCTTTTTTAAGATGGTAAAAAATCACTGTTTGGTGTGACAATGTAGCACGGAAACATGGTAAGCTGACATCGTCAGAAGGCACACAGCACACAGTATGGACGACTGCAAGACTGTTGGACACAGGATCGAACGATACAATGACACACCTCTTGGGCATAGAAAGCCATGTGGACTTGGTACAGTATAAACTGGCAAATATATATTTAAGCAAGGCTATAAGCCTATATACAGTTGTGCTTGGGTATTTTTACACATACTCATTCATCATTGCCCAGTAACTATTCATGTAGCTGTTGGCCACTCATACCTATGCAAGGCTTTGTAGCTGGCAGACAAAGGAGGCATTGGTGGAGGAATATGGAATATACTTATAACATGAGTCCAATAAATTTAAAATAAAAGGATGCCTTGTATATTACCACTGTGAAATGATGAACTTTTCAAACTATTGCGATATTGATAGGAAGGCTGAAGATTAAAACCCTGTCAATTAAAAAGTAATTTGTACTTTAAATGCTGATTACTAACATTGATATCAACAAATGGCCAACAAAGAGTTAATGCATAAATACAATATATTAGTATCCTTTGACTTCACTTACCGTACCAAACCTTACCAATGGCATGGCCAGAAAGAACGCAGATGTCCAAATCGCTATAATAGCTTTCCTTATATTTTCTCTACTATTGAACGTCTTAGATTTTAGTGGAAAGCAAATCACTACATACCTGTAAATATAGCCAAGATATACACATATTTTATATGTGAGTTATATGAGAGTTTCCAAATGGTACACTAAAGCATGCACAGACCTAAAGAGTTTAGATTTCTCGTGAACACATCAAAATCTTTCAATCTGGCTTGATTGAAACCATTGCAAAACTAATAGTTCAGAGCAAAAGGATAGGGTAGGAAGGTAAGCCAGAAGCAAAGGTAGGTTACGCCCAAACCCCATAGGTAAGATTCAGGAGGTGATTCCGTTTACATGGGTTTGTATCTGTAACCCAGGCAAGCACGCATGTGCCAATTCGGAACTAAAGATATTATTTAAATATATGGTTTCGTTAAACTCGGTTGCTATAATCAATCAAATAATCATAATTATTTACGATATGTAAATCAATATATAATGGTTTTCTTGCTCATGTTACTACACACCAGTGTACTGCATAGCGCAAGGCAACGCATTGGGCTTGACAGGGCGTGATGTAACTGCAGCATTGGACCAGAGTCAAGTGGTTAACAAATACGCCTGGTAGGGCAAAGTTCGAATCTCTGCTGTGTCACCAAATTATAAGGTGTGAAAACCTGGTGTGTGACAGACGGAGGTCTAGGATTCAGCAGGCTTAAGCGGCTTTGGCGGTTGCTCACTGTTTGTACATAGTGTGTGCGTCGGTTTCTCACATATAACCATTGAACTTTTAAAAAGGTGCTAGATAAATGCCAGTAAATAGATAATTTTATTTATTTATTTATTTACTGACACTTATAAGGCCATAGGTCAATGCTCGAATGACGCCGTACAGAGAGAGTTACATGGTTGGCATAGTACAGAATGGTTGAAGATAAATAAATAAATAATGTTAAGAGTAGCTATAATTGGAAATCAAGAGATAACCTCCTAAGATAATAGCAAATAATAAATCAATACCAATAATAATAATAATTACCTGCTAAAAAAAGGTAGGGTTATAACCGGCTATAGGAGCATCAGAAAGAGTTATAACTGCTACATGGGCTAATACAAGACCCAATGTTTTTCAGATCAATAACTCAAATCACTTACTCAAATTCGCATTGGCAGTAGTTATAACCTGTACAATATATCCAACTACATTGCCCATCGATTAAATATGTGTACTGAGAATAAACGATTCTACTTTGACTACACTAGCCCACATAACATTGTGTTTTAATACAGTATTTCATATATCATCCCACATATACACTAATAATATTTATTAATTTATTATCTAACATTTAATTAGCTAATATAAAATAACATTTAGCATTCTTTGGTGCGTTTTCCCAATCTTATAGCTAGCTTTGTAACAAAGCAAGCTGAAACAGGATAATTATTAATAATAATTAAAAAATGTTACATTTTATTCCGCGATTAAATTTCCTTAAACATTAAGGCAAAACCATATGTGTTTGCTTGTAAATGGCTATAATAACATTGTGGTAGAAATAGCAAAGCAAGTGTAGAGAAATGAACAGTAAATATCCTGTTTGAGACAATAACAACATGATAATGTCAATTATATACCTTACCTTTCCACATTCATTGCAGTCATTGACAAAACTGAACACACAAGAGAAAAGTAATAGAGGAAGTGGGCGCCATAGCAAGTCAGGGCTCCTAATAGTCCGTGCAAGAACCACTCACCAATTATTGAACGGTAAAACTGCAATAAACCAAAGTTACATTTGAATTCCATCTCAGCCATAGGGTCATGAATCCGGATTGGGATTGCAGTAACATTTCTAACCGGAATTCTAATTCATTGCTTCAAATAGACGTTATCCATCTTCAAAATTATGAAATATATTATGGAAATGTCACAAATCTAACTTCATTCAAAGTACATTAGCTTAATTATGCACATGTCCCTTGAATGAAGAGAACATTTCAATATGTAGTAGTTTCATTACATATCTCACCCAGTGTTGCTAATTGTAAGGCGTCAAACCCTGGCTGTCAACTTTGGACATATGTATATCTCTAGTGTCTCGGAGACCACATATATCAGCCGCTCCATTGTATTCTTGAAGCGTGGGGTATTCTGTTACTGATCAGTTTCTTAACAACTAATGTCTGCTGTCCAGCTATACAGTATGCATCAATATTCTATAGATCTCATGTCATATTAATCCACCATTGAACATTCAACAATGGAAGGTGCATCATTTAGGAAAAATGTTGACAACTTCACTCGCCAACTGCACCATACTTTCAAGAAGCATTTAGGACCATTACATAGGAAGTCCATAGGAATATCATAGGTGAAGAGTGAAATTTTCGAGGAAAAAGTAAATGTAAATATTTCACTGATCCCCTTTGGGTTTTATATTTTTAAAATTGTTAACAGTATCGTAACAATTACTTGTACCAGACCACCCTTTATGATTACTTGTGACTATAAGATGGGAAAATATCACCGTAATGCTAAAAGTCAGGGTTAAATTTGACAATTTTGCATTGATAAATAGTATAGTTAAGCCTGGACTAAACCAGGTGCAAATATGCCCAGTCATGGCGTTACAAGCCAGGGCAGTACATTGCCGGGGCAAGTGGCTGTGGCCCTCCTGCTAGCCGGCTGGGAGGCGTGTGCGGCCAGCCGTGACGGCAGCGCTGCCGCTCACCCTGGCGGCCGCCTCTCATTGGCCGGCAGGGCCCAGCTTAAGGCATGCATGCTGGCGTGCACAGGTACGGCCCAGGGCGCGCCAGGCGCATATATGGGAGTGCCTGGGGCAGCAGGAGCCAGTTCCCACCCAGGTGAAGGACTGACAGCTGCCCCTTGACGCTCTCCCAGGAAATTGTGGACCAGGACCAGGACACCAGGAATCCCCAGTAAGTGACACCAGAAGCCTCCAGCCACAGCCGCCAGCAGAACTCCTCCTTATCAGTGGTAGGTCCCCTGCAACAGTAAAAAATTACTTATCCGCCATTAATTCACTCTTTCAGGAATGGAGAGCTGCCTCAGTAGTGAAAGACCTGACGTCGCCATCTTGGACCCTGACCCTCAGAGCCATCTCGTACTCAGCAGGGCCTCAACCCGACAACAGATCGGCCATTACCTTAGAGGACCTCACCCGGCTGGTAGCCGTCTGCAACACAGACCCGTCCTTAGTCCCGCTCCGAGTAGCCTTAGTCTTTGGATTCCTGGGTTACCTCAGGATCTCCAACATGACGCCGCCCATCGCACAGTCCTTTGACCCAACCAGACACACGTCCTGGGCAGATGTCCGACCTTGCGAGCAAGGGTTACTACTCGACCTAAGGTGGACCAAGACGCTTCAGGCACAGCACGGGGTGACCACCATCCCCCTCTCCTCCCTGTCAGACCATCGCATTTGCCCAGTTGCCGCATGGAACCTGTACCGGCACATGCTCCCAGGCTTCAGCCCCAGCAGAACCACACCACTCCTGCTCACCACTGCTCCTCCAATTGGTAAGACCATTTCAGCCTCGACCCTCAGGGCCATGTTCCATCGGGCCACATTAGCTGCGGGTCTCTCAGACAAGAACTACACCCCCCACAGCCTTCGGCGTGGGGAGCTTCTTTCTGTTTTCAGGCTGGAGTCCCCTTAGAGCATATCAAGAAGCACGGCATGTGGTCCTCTGAAGCTGTCGACCGGTATCTCCTCCAGCACCAGGCTTTCCAAACTCCAGTGGCACTAGCGTTTCGGCAACAGAGCAACAGATCAACGGATCCCTCCGTTAAGGTTGCACACCAGACGGTCAGCTCAGCCACCGGCAGTATCACAGACCACAGGCCCACTTTTCAGCACCTGGTTCTTGTTAACCTTTACCGTTAAATTTTTTGCGCCTCAGCAAGGCCTTGTGTTGCTCGCTCTGGCTCAGTGTTAACACCGCCACTTCAGCTAACCTACCATGGTTCATTTTTACAGGGTTCAACGACAATACGAACTTCCCAGAAGTGTAGCCACATTCTTCCTTCCCCAAAGCTCCGCCATGCACAGGCTGTCCTGCCCCCAAAACCCATCACTGGGCCGGGCAGGCAGCTTGGACTAGGCCCCAGGGCCCCACTCTAGGGACAGGCATCGAATCCAGGCCGCCACTTCCGAAGCTCCTTCCAGTCGCACTCGACCCCCACAATGACGCCATTCGGTCACAGGCCACCTTAGAGCCTCGTCACACCTCAGGCTCAGTTCAGGTCCCACAGTCCCACCTTTTGCGGGTTCCCCGCCAATATTTGGTCAGCAAGACCTATTTCTTGCTTGCCTTGGCTAGGCGTAAAAATTAACCCTTAATTTTTCACATTCCACTTCAGCCAGGTTCCTTACATCCCAGCCTCTCATCAACCTTGACGAGGCAGGTCACCGGGCGCTCTCCGACGCAACCCCAAACTGTGGTCAGTCTCATGTCCCCAGGAGACCAGCTAAGCACCTCCAGACCACAACAGACTTCAGACTAGGCAGCCAGGCTCAGCCCTCAGCCAGCAGTCAGGGGTCTCGTCTCAGGCGTGTCGTCCGGTCATCAACCTCCATTCTTGGCATCAGGCTTCAGTGGTTGGTCAGTCTATTCCTACTTTTGGAGTTATCGGCCCTACACCTACTATTGGTAATTAGCCTAATACTATCATGCATTACTACGTAATGTTATGTCATAGGCATGCTACTCGTATACTACTGCGTATACTACTCACGTTTTCTATGAGTAGTAAAAATAAACAGGCCATCTTTTATTATGTAACTCCAAAACACGTCTTGACTGATTTACTCATTTAGCAGAGCCTTGGTTCCAGCAAACAGCCCTAAGTAATGTGCCCAGTCATGGCGTTACAAGCCAGGGCAGTACATTGCGGGGGCTAGTGGCTGTGGCCCTCCGGCTCTGCCCTATACTAGGGCATTGTTAATGGGCCGAGCTCAAGCTCGGCCCCTCTTCCATGTTTTCTTTGCAGGTCCGCCGGGAGCAGTAACAACAGCCAGGGCCCTGAGAGATGGCACCCCTCAGGCACCCCTCAGGACCCCATAGCCACAGCACAGCGCCGGGCCCAAGCGCCTCACAGGATGCCTGTCACGCACCCAGCGCGCCCATGCACCCAGGCAGGCCCGGCCCTCCTGCTAGCCGGCTAGGAGGCGTGTGCAGCCAGGCGTGACGGCAGCGCTGCCGCTCACCCTGGCGGCCGCCTCTCATTGGCCGGCAGGGCCCAGCTTGGGGCATGCGTGCTGGCGTGCACAGGTACGGCCCAGGGCGCGCCAGGCGCATATAAGGGAGTGCCTGGGGCAGCAGGAGCCAGTTCCCACCCAGGTGAAGGACTGACAGCTCTCCCAGGAAATTGTCCCATCACTCCATACCCCTTCTTGGATTTTCTTCACTTGGGCAGCCCTTTATGCCCCCAAGTTGTTATAAAGTCCAGGACAGCTAAGCATCGCCTCCTGGCAGACCATCTCTTGGACAGGCTAACCCGCCAAGAGATCACTCGTTTAGCTCTTTATTGTTCTTCGATTTCTGTTTATACATTACCACCCATCGGACTGGTAATTAGCCTAATACTATTATGCATTACTACGTAATGTTATGTCATAGGCATGCTACTCGTATACTACTGCGTATACTACTCAAGTATTCTATGAGTTGTAAACATAAACAGGCCATCTTTTATTATGTAACTCCAAAACACGTCTTGACTGATTTACTCATTTAGCAGAGCCTTGGTTCCAGCAAACAGCCCTAAGTAATGACATCTGAGTACTGTCTAAAACTTTTATGGACATTCCAAATGCTTTCAAATAAATAAGAAACAAAGAATTAAAATCATTGGCCCAAAGTAGCACGCAAACAAAAGTGAAGTTACTGATAGTCCCATTGAATGCAATATTAAACCTACTTAGGGACAGCTGATAACGATGTAGAGACAAACAATTAAAATCCTCTTTCCTCAGTTATCAATACATACTTTCTATGTAATCACTAATACATGTATATGGCAAAATGTGTTGGCTACTACCAGAATTGAGCATTTGAAACCTTTACACACAATATAACACATGATTGCCGATTTTCAGTAAATTTCAGTAAATTGCATTGAGCACACACCGTCATGCAACTCCAGAACCATTCCAATTTTTACCGTAGACCCACATGTAGTCTTCCCAACGTAAAAACCCTTAACACTGAAAATTCACACTGTGTGACTTTAGATTTTCACACAGATTTTGAAATTGAAATACGAGAAAATAGTTCATTAGCTATTCTAGCATTGCTAGTTTGTAGTTGGCCCTCTCCGGAGTTGAAATTATTTTTTACTTGACCTGCTGGAGTCAGCGGTTTTCACGTGATTGCCGATTTTTATGTAAAATATTCCAGAATGTGAAATTTCAACAATTCCTTCTTTTTCCATCAATTATTTAGCCTTTTAGATTAGAATTGTCAGTCTAAAAATGATTTTATCATAAAATAATGTAAATTTATGCATACGAAGTTCATGGGTGATCAATGATTTTTCTCGAGTCAAGTTGCATTACACTAATTTTATTGATCAGTGAAGCTACAATCACAAATACAATTGAATGCCAATATACATGGAAGAATTTAGAAGGAGCCTTGTGTTGAATAGCGTTTTATTCAAAGGAGCCAAATTGCTAGGTGAAATATCATAAATAGTGAAGTTACAATGTGTCCTCCTGAAATAAGTTTTCAAGGTCTGGTAAAAAATTCACTTAACTGTCTGACACCCAAAAATGTCTTAGAATGATGTTACTCTAGGTTAACACAGGTCACCATTTGTGTTCTCTCATCTTCCCCACGGAAACTAGAGATGATTTTTGAACATCCTAACCTAGCAAACATCCATGTTTCATATTCTTTCTAAACTACTTTGTGTCAAATAGCCATTATCAATTTGGGTCCAAATTGGTACTCAGAACACCTTTTTAAGGTGAATATAACAAATCCATACGTTGCAGTCTGGCAGTCTCAGATTTGTGTTTCGTATTTAGCTGCTTCAGAAGACTCCTCCATATGTTTTATCTCATAGCAATTGTTCGCCCAGTGTCCGCAAGCTCCAACCAGAAAGCAGATATTTTTATTGATGTTGCTTTCAGGTGTCGGTTTGTCTGGAACCACTGTTGCTGACTTGTAGGACTCTGTGCCGTATGACTTGTATCCAGTTTGAGAGTCCTGATTCTGGTCATTGAAAAGATTCTGTCCGTTACATCCTCCTTGGTAGTTGTTGGCATTTCCGTTCTATGGGCTGTATCGGTTCTGCTTGCTCCTACGTTCCTACGTTTTTCTTGGACTGCCTTCTCAGCCCTACGTAATTTCTGATTATCAGCTTCATCACGAGCGATTGGATTTACTTCATATTCTTGAAACGTATGCGAGCCATGTGGTGAGCTTGCATGATAAACCGATGGATGATGTCGTAATGCTTCCTAGTTCCTTCATTCTTACATTGGTACTTTCATTGTGGACTCTATGTTCTTCTTTCTCCTCGTCATCAGTAACGGTTGTCTTACTTCGTTTTGCTCTTTTTTCAATCTCATGAGACGTGACTGTCATGCCTCCTTCTTCGTCCCGTGATTGGTTATCAGTACCATTTTTAAAATTTTGGGAATTAGCTCAAGCGAACTGCTGTGAGCTCCTGCAGAGAATGCGATATGAAATTTAACCGTTATGGCCACATGCTACGCATGTACTATCTCTTGTTACAACGTATGTATTAGCTTGACTTCGCATACGTCGCTGTTACCACTTCCCACTCTTGTACCACATTGAGTCACTAACATAAATTGCATTAATATTGAGTCGGCAATAATCTAGATTATTCACTTATTTCCTTTAATTACTTTAATTATCTAAAAGGATATCTTTTGTAAAATTTCACTCATTTCTACACCCTAAATTCACACTGCAGTGCCTACAGTCTCTGGAATTAGGGTATAGCGACATATCATCAGTAACTTTAAGGGATTAGATTGCTTTCTCACTGAACAGCATGCTTCAACGTTTTTTCTTAATGATAAGAAATGTGTGAAGTTAAATAGCATGCGTTAAGTTATCAAATTTCCCTATTTGGAGACGCAAATCAATTTGTAATATATATTATGTAGTAAAAATAATTTTAATTACTACTAATCTTAATTACTACTGGTATTTACCAAACACTACTGACCTGAATTGGGCTGCAAATGACAGTTGACATCAGATCAGAAGCAGACATGGATGCAATCAAAATATTGGTTGTAGTCCAAGGTCTCATGTAGCGACTTACAGCTACCAATACCAAGAGGTTTCCTTGAAAAACAAAATACCTATTCTCAAAAAGATCCCAATGGAACAAAATGCTACAACATTCGACAAAATCTTCTAAGTGTGTCAGCGATCTTGCATTTCTAAGCAGAAAATGTAAGTTGACTGTTTCATAAAGGTTTTGACAACTGTCACACTTTATGGTATATTCAACTACAATATTTATATTTCCTCAGACATGTGACATGTGTGTACGTAACACAATGGGCATTAATACCCGGTGTCACTGGTCACTGGTCAGATACCAGAAATAATTAGATTACAGTTATTAGGAAATTAATTGAGATAAAAGTATTACCAAGTAAAAATGTTAATCGAATAATGTAAAGATTGCTCAAATGTTAGAATCATACCTGTTATGCCAAGGTTAAATATAGCAGAGTAGGTTATTCCTAAAACTATTGATCGAATCTTTATATCCCGGATATTCCGTCGACTAAATTCTGCCGTCATCTCTTTCTCTGATTCAGTAGGCGGGCGCCATCGACAGATCGCCCAACATACACAACTAAATTCCTTCAATGTCGCATTGTATTTCGCTAGACGACCTTTACATTTAGCTGATAATATAGATTCCTTTATTTCCTTGTGTGCTCTCAATTCCAATGTTCTGTCTGTGAGTAGTTCAAGTGATATTGTTGTAGAATAGTCAGCTAAATAGACAAAATTAAAAAGGTGTACATATCTGTCACATTTAATTAGTGCACAACCTAAATTGTCCCAAATACTCTCCAGTAGTCAAAACTAATGTCCTTCTTCCGTCGCAATTTCAGCTGGATTAATGCAGTAACTAATATTACTGAATGTTTGTATCAAAATAACTTGTATTGCGTAATAGTTAATACATGTACATATCAATGTAATACAGGTGTGAGCAGAACGGTCCATGGTTTTACTATTGTAATATGATTCTGAGCAAATGAAATACTTACGCGAAGTGCGATTAGAAGCATAACAAACAAGAACAGCAACTAGAAGCAGTAATGGTCCAATGCCTGTCATATTCTTAAGGTGCTGTTGATCTAGACAGTAAGACAATGAACCTGGACTTGCTACATGAACGAGAACTGTTGTTTGCCATCAGTAACAGTAAGACACTGGCACATAGAACTTTATATAAAGTGTCTCATGGCGATGTTCAAACTACAAGAAGTAATTTGCTGCTGTTCATTGCGCTTGGATGATTGATAATCCGTTGGCTGTAAAATTATATCACATGAGCCAATCCACAGTGACTTTTTTACATGTAGTATTCTACCAGAATACCAATTGTTCTATGGTGGAGAACAAAATGTTCATTAAGTGGTTTGCGTAGAAAACATATAAAACGTGAATATGTGAAGAGGAGCAGCTGGTAGCTACCCAGTCTGAACACCAAGGTTCGAAACTGATACCAAGTGGATTAGTGTCAACAGGTCAACAGGTCTAGAAAACCTCAAATATGGACCATAATTCAAGACCAGATTTATCTTAATCAATCTGTTGCCCTGACAAATGTTGCTTCAGAATTTGAATTTTACCTGATCTCCTTCCCCTGAACATTCTAAAAAGACCATCTCTACTTTCGTTTGAATCTCAGACTTCAGCACTTAAAGGTTCGAGCTGTTTCTCGTCTACTAGTATAGGAGAGATGATAAATGACAGATCACATTTAGATGAGGATCAATTTTGAATTGTTTAGGTGTCAAGTGAATGGGGAGTTACGATTGTCCCAATTACATGTAGGTATGTGCCCTGAAGCGCCACGCATTCCTTATATTGAACAGGGTCATAAAAATAGGATGCTGACAGAAAAGGCTGTATGGTAGAGAAAGGGACACATGATACATAGTATTCTTTATTTGGCGACACTGTATTTCATCAAGTGTTATTTCTTACTGGTGTGATAAAAGCTATAAGAGCAAGCATGCATTGATCGCGGATCCTGTTGACGCGAACATGCTGTGAGTTATTGGAACAATGATTTAAAATGGACTAAATATTATACTAAATGACATTTTAACTAAAAATTTTGGAGATATGTTCCTTTAGTTAATGCATATACATACATAGTTTTACACCTATTTACACTCTTGACCACACCCTCTGCTTGATGTATTGAAAACTGTACCACAGTTTCATGTTAGTTGTGTCAAACAATACACCCATTAAATAGATTTGAATTCAATTACTGATCAAGTAATCAGTATTGACTGATATAGCAAACTTCATTATAATCTCAGATCTCAGATGTCTATTATAATTCACTACACAATACCCAACGTAAACTGCACATTATAGGCCTAATACACACCATTCCAAATGATTTAGCCCTAATTATCCGCTATTATAGGACAGTAAACTAATGTTTTTTGGAAATTCTTGGAACACTGGGTTGATCCCTACAACTCCCTCCTTCCAGCACTTACCTGCCATAAATCAAGTGGCATTTGTAGTTATTTCTATTACAACATTGAACACATGACCGATTCAATGACTAAACAAAGATAAAGATTGGGTGATGCTTCATTAGAACCAACATTAACTCCAAAGCCCAAGTACCTTGGAATAGAACAATAACAGAATTAACAGATCAAAGAAATTCATGCATCACTAATATATCAGGTTAGGATAAAGTCCATTTCTGGCGCAGCAAGATTGCGGCATTCCGCCTCGGGATCCGGTAACACAAATTAGATATTTTTGTATAGGTTTATATTTATGATGGACTTTGTGTCAGAACTACAAAAGCAGTGTAAACGGAATGTGGTCTGACAAAATGTACTGGATGTAGGATGTAGGCCTTGCCCAATTGGTGTCCAATCCGTATTTTTAATATGGAATACCTATCTGACCAGCATTGTAGTGAACTACATGTATATCCTACTCTTTTCGATAGAGGCCTCCTGGTCAGATTAGTGTGTTGTCTGTGCTATATGATGTGCATGTGCGGAATAAAATTTGGATTATACATTGATTATATCTGACAACCAATGACTGCGAACATTTTGCCCTGATACTGACACATGTACTGTCCACAAGTAACCGTCTTGATATACAGATGGAGGACAAGTTAAATTTCATCAAACTTAAAAGTTTCATTTTACCAGTTCTACAGACGTTCCATTTTAAACATTAAAGAAGTTAACATAAACATTTTGAACAAGTGTGTTTTGTAAGGACTTATATTTATTATAGGTCAAGACAAATTACACTTTCAAAGCCAATTTTGACCATTAATCCTGGAGAGTGTATGTTTGGAATAACTATAAATAAAGAAGTAACGCTAATGACCATTAATATGTTTTTTAATATCATTCATCCATTTCGTGTCATAGGTCATCGACAATAGAAGCATATTCCTGACGTCTTATTTACCTTCCAATGCTGTCGTAGAGTTAGTTTTAGAGCTGTGTTGAACATCCTTAGCTCGTGGCCTACAACCAAGAGCTCTAGCAAAACTGCGACGGAAATTCCTGAAACATTATGGAATTTCAGTATGAAATATCAAAAAACCAACTACCAATATATACAATTCTTATTCAAAGTAATGGAATTTATAAACACATGTTGAACTTACTTTGATATAAAAGCGTACACGAATGGATTGATGCAACTATTGCAATAGCTCAGACCACGTACGCAATGTAAGGTTGCAACATAGTTTGACCAATCTTCTAACACTTTCCAACTATATAGAAGCCTGTGAAATATGTAGGGCCCCCATGTGATGATATATAGAATGTAAATTACGACTGTCAATTTGATTGCCTGAAAAGAATGACATATTCCTATTTATCAAGGATTCAACCAATTGTTTTTCCATATCAATTAAAACAAATTTCTATAACTAAAATTTATGTTCCTAACAATGAAATTGGAATTGAAGGAAATAATTAAATTAATAATTCTAGCTGATGCAACCGGAGGGAATCAATAGCAAATTCGGTATTGCTTCCACTGCTCTTCATACTGATATGTGTCATATTCACAGTTCACAGGTCGGAAGTATATCAGACTGATTTTTTTAATTATAATTCATGGAGAGCTTGTAGACGCATTCCATTCACTTTATCCCATAAGTATATACGGAATGAAATTATTTATAACCTTCAAACTATAAACTAGTGTACGCTTTATAAAAGTACATTTCTCTCTCTCAATTACAGTAACATTATTGATATGGAGCTATAACTATTTTTTATATTCACACTATTTTAAATATTTGCTAAGTTCATATAGCTACTATTCAAATCATCAGTAATGGCCCAATTTTACAATAATTTTAAGTGATGATATGTAACCGCATCACACTCCTGTATATAGATACGCCTACATATATAGAGTGATAATGTTTACATTTAACAGCATTACTTATGGGCTTAATCGCTGGAACCGTGGCTCTCGAAAGACAAAGTCGAATGCAGTATCTGGAGTTACATAACATTAGCGAACCTGTTTATATGCTACTCATAGAATACGTGAGTAGTGATTAACAAAGTATTATGAAGGAGTATGCCCTTTACATGATATGAGATAAGATTACATAATAGTGAGTAGGGCTAATTACCAACACATGGTGTGACAATTAAATAAGCAGAAATCGAAGAACAATAAATACGAAATGGAATGATCTCTGGGAGGGTTAGCCGTCCAAGAGATGATCTGCCAGGAGGCGATG
>CAXAKH010000010.1:0-12388 GCA_963969325.1 Lycopodina hypogea | reverse complement strand
AAGATGTTGTTAGTAATGGTTGTGGTTGCATAAATTGTGTAAATTTCATTTATGCCTTTGATCTTAATATTATTTGTATCTGTGTATTGACATATTTACACTTATTTACACTTATTGTTACATTTATTACATTACAGGGTAAATGGTACTTAGAAGACCCTACTGGATCTGTTCAGCTTGACCTTACAAGAGCCATATCCTTTCCTTTTAACATGACAAATCAAGGCCTTTAATATGGCTTCACACTTGCTCGTTACGTTATCTCTGATTAAATACTGTCGGAAATTATAAGTGTTATTATTTTTCTTTAAATGTGTTTAGAATTACTAATAATGCATCTGCAACTGATAGCACTAATATTAACCTATTTGCGGGTTTCCTATCTAGTTGCATTTTATCGTACGTTATCTTTCTTTGACACCCTTGTACAATTTTCACACAGGTTTATTCACAGAAAATTGTTTTGTGTTGGCTGAAGGTTGGTACGAGGATGAAGTCTTCCACGTCAATGCATTTGGATTCCCTCCACCAGAACCTTGTAAAACATCAAGGTAGGCTTATCATCTTACTACACTTTCTAAATAGTTAACTTCGAACATTTGAACAGTATTTCACTATTGTTTGCTTTGTGTATCATTTACAACATAGAGCTTACTTTGGAAACATGAATTTCTTCGGTGGACAATCAGCAACTTCTGTGAAATCATCAACCAAGTTAAAGCAACTTGAACAAGAAAGTGATGATGCGATGATGGTATTTTTGTCTGATGTCTGGCTGGACCAGGCCAAGGCAAGTATCAATTTGAGAGACTAGTACATGAAGTATTTATTTAAGAATCATTATTTAGGTCATAAATATACTGTAATAGAATCAATTCTCGCACATGCTGATTTTAGCGTGCCATTGCGGTATGTATCATTGGCACAAAATATAGTTATGTAAATGCTAATACCCCAAAATAGTGTGTGGAATGTAGTCCTGTAATTGTTTTTCTATTCTCAGTGTCAGGCAAATTATACAGTTTATTAGTATATTGAATTATATTTTTTGACTTTAATGTGTCTTGTTATGATTGGGCCATATCTGGTTACAATATGTTTGCATCTAAATATTATTTCAGGTTTTAGAGAAGCTTCAGGTGCTATTTACAGGATACTCAGAGATGCCTCCTATCTGCTTTGTTCTTTTTGGGAATTTCTCCTCGCAACCATATGGTTATAAGCAAGCTAAAACATTAAAAGGTATATGGAGGCTGATCCAACGTAATGTTTTCAATTGGATTACATCAATACTAACAATAGACGCATGATATGATTTTAACGTTCCATTTACTTGTTGCTAGACTCCCTGAATGCTTTGGCTGAGCTCCTCTCAGAGTTTCCAAATCTGGTCCAGAATTCTAAGTTTGTCTTCGTTCCTGGACCACAGGATCCTGGTCCTGCACAAATTATACCCAGGTAGGATTATAAATGCTTGTAAATTATCTATACTTGTTCAATAAGGCAGAAATTGTATTTTTATTATTTTACGTGTGTAGATAAATACCGAACTATTAATTCCAGACCAGCAATTCCTGATTGCCTGACAAAGGATTTTTGTGAGAAAATTCCTTCAGCTATATTCACTAGTAATCCTGCAAGAATTCAATACTGCACACAAGAAATTGTTCTCTTCCGTGAAGATATCGTGATGAAAATGTGCCGAAACTGTGTACGATTCCCATCGAGTGGTGACATTCCTTCTCATGTGGGTAAACCAAATGACATATACGAATCTGATGTACTTTAGTATTTTGTACTGATCTAACGATACCTGCCTCATTTTTTTCAGTTTGCAAAGACTGTCATCTGTCAAGCTCATCTGTGTCCTGTACCGCTACATGTCTCTCCAATATACTGGTCATACGACAACGCCCTCCGAGTTTATCCACTCCCCGACTTACTTGTCACCGCTGATAAGTACGACCCATTCTCAGCCTCACAGGTGGAGTGTTCAGTCATCAATCCGGTAAGTTCACCTTGATTTATTTGCGATTTTACCTTGTGGTTGTTGAAGTTGTGTGCAGAACATTTTTGTATAATGTTAACAGTTGATACTTAATTATATTTAATCATAGCCAAAAGAGTGACGTCGTCTGTAATCATCAATGATCATGTGGATCATGTTTACCGGTAATTGATTTGTTTCTATAGAAATGTGATTTCGTTGATATTATTCCATCAAATCTATATATAGGTAGGTAGATAGATACACTATGGTTTCATGAAAATTTGAATAAGAAGAGAGCAACTAGACAGATCACAAATTAATTTCTGGGTGTTACATATCTGATTTCATAACTAAACGCAGTACTATGTGGACCCTAAGTATTAGCCAGTCGTATTGTTCCTCTTGGCCATCAACCTCTACACACCATATGGTGTCAGCACTGTAGTATGTACCCTCCCAGGAGGGTACATGTTGTATTTGTTCTATTACGTAACTACTGATAGTATATCCCGTGTATGTGAAGTGTCACTACTTGGTACTGGTTGTTAGGTGATAAAGAACCTGCTAACATGATTCACTTTGTTATGTATTTTAAGCAAAGCTGAAGTTGTGAGTCAAGGTTTTCTCTCTTGAACTTTGCATGTTAATGCAATACGTAGACGTAATTGGAAAAAATTATATATTAAATTACCATACCAAACTCCACTTGGCATACAAGAATGCCAATCACCATTAAACTGTGGTCTTTGTAGAACGCATGTCAGATTGGATTTAATATATATATATACCAATGGATTAAAGTAGCAAATTAAATTGCATTTGAACTTTGCAATGCATATACTTGGGAACTCTACTGAGATTGAATAGTTTTTTAATAGGAAAGTCTTGGCACTGTTTTCGACCGTCTGCAGGCTATTCCACGAATGATGATATTGAATTAGATTTTCAGACTTTCAGATGTTTCTTCATTACCTGCCAAGGGAGCACGGCCGAGTTTGATTTGTACATTTGTTTTATGAATATGGTTACCAATTTTATGTAATTCACATTCAGTTCACGTGTTCATTGGATGCGCTGGCGCAAAACTGTTTGCGTTTTTCAAGACCTTGAGAGTATGCTGTTCGATTTATTGTTGAACGGTGACTAGCGCCGCTCATTGCAGGCAAAAATATCCCAATGCAATATGTTGCACGTAGTTTTTCCAGGACGTTCTCTCGCTTGCTCTCATCAGTGTAGGCTAAACTCCAAGGTCGCACAAGCACATCCATTGTGTTCTTTTTTACATTGATGTCATTTATCCCTTTAGAACTTGGGCTTACTAACAAAACTACAAACAATCACACACCAATGGAATATTTACATTATTGATGCCGGTATGTCACTTATTGCTGTGTCATATGACTACATAGTCTGTGAACAGAAGTTGACAAGAAAACTTCTCTGTTTCTATCTACGCCTGTATGTCATGTGAAAATGGTGTCAGACGTATATTTCACATGCAGCTGTGGCCCCCCCCCTTGCAGCAGATTAGTGCTCTTGCCTTGATGACTACAGCATGCTAAACATCATTGTGAGAATTACTGCTCTCATCGGGTGGCCAATTAAAATGATTGGCCATGCACATGTTCTTGCCAATTTTGGTCTAATTCATGGCGTTTTGACTACCTATCCCAAGGGTCTAGACTGTGAATGGCGGTGTAAAAATTTGAAGCCGCACGTTGGAACCAAAATAAAAATTGTATTCCAAGGCCGATGTAGCTATCAACAAGCTGGCTGCATTTGCCCATGCTTGATAATGTCAATCTACCTATTTTCCCATCCTGGTAATTTCTACTCAGGAAAGAAACAAAGATTCTGAGGTCAAGGTGAAGTCAATGCATTATGTATGACGCAGAATCTATCTGAAATCAGCACCTCTCCACTGATACTTGCCTATTCAAGACTCGGTTATGTACGTGCACGGATGCCACCTCTGCATTCAGCTCATGCAGGATACATTATCATTTATCAACCACACATCAAACGTTTCTTAACTAATTCTTATCAGTTATCATATTTTGTGTACCTAAGTTATTTTGGGGTGGGCGTGGTTAGTGGTGGTAATACTCTTCATGAGTTCAACTAAATGGCAATATACTTATTTATTAAATTTATGGCGTAATTTCGATTACTAAAAACTAATTTAATCATCTGTAGAGCTTTGCATTTTATTCCTAGCTATATAGCAAGTACAGCGTGTCGAAATTTGATTAAGTTATGAAATGTTGCTATGTCAATAAGTGTATAATTCACGAGATAAAACCTTTTTACTCAAGTCTAGACATATGAAAACACACAAAGACGCAATTTATGTCCGCCTCCATTATTGCAGCTCAGTCTGTGCCATAAGTGCCGCTGTGTACAGGAACTGTATTCTATCTAGGCGAGTGATTAGCTTTTATTTTTCCTGTGAAGTTGGCATGCTTAGGATCATGTAGCGCCGAGTATGTATGTTGTTCCTTGTTCAAGTTTTGCTTATTGTTGGCGAAAAAACCGCACGCCGGTTGTCTAGAACGAAACAAAACTGGTGGCGGCATTGATCAGGTTTTCATACAGATTGGCGCTAATACTGTCACTTTTCCGGGAAGTCTTCCTCTCCTGACAGCCCTTGTCTTGCGTAATACGTGCTAGCATGCATTGACAAATTTTCTCCCCAAATATCACTCGCACTTACAGAAGTACCTGTTCAAGGTGATAAAAATCAAGGTCGTTCTCATGATTGGGATGTTCTATAAATGATGATATCTAGAAAATCACATGCCTGAGTTGGCTTACATGTTTTGCCGGACTGCAGATGTGAAAAGGAAAACATCACCAACCTGATTAAGTTTTTCGCACATTTGGCGGTTGTAGAATTGATGAAGGAATGATTTATGTATATACGAATAGATTTTCTTTCATTAATATGTGACAGGTTGTGAGGTTCCACGTCCTAACACTAATATGCCTAATGACGTACTCCGCATTTACAGTGACTTTGTATGATTACACAGATAGATACTTTGGCCTAGGGGCGTAAAAAGTGAAATTGAAATTTCTACATCATATGTTAAGTGGCCAGTCTACAGGTAATATAGTGAGAAGTATGGAGGATACAGGTTTTTCAACCCCTAATCCTGCGTTGATCGTATTGCCCGTAGAAGATCTATAACGTCTAGCTAAGTGTTGTGTTGTTGGTGGGCAGATTCAGTAGTACGGGGCGGCTGCCCCCTACTGGCCTCTGACACTCGCCAGATGGGGATCACTGACACGTTTAGTGGTAATCAAACATAATTTAGTGGGGGTATTGACTAGCCAACCCTCATTCAATCACATTGTTCCTGTGAATAGCAGGCAATTGGCAGATCTACTTGAGTTGATTTTATGATAACCTGTTGCTATGCTCTCCTTCTCTACCTCTCTCTTTCTACCCACCATGTTGTACTTTATTAAACAACATTGATCACATCATCATTATCTGGTTCCATTTGTTTTATGGAATAAATCAGTCAACATGTACATAAATATCCATGTCATAGTGTGTGTCTATTTTATATAGGTAATTTGTGGATGAGATATATGAATCTATGCTATCTTGAAAAGCTCAATCAATAGCATAGGAACTGACAATATAATTATATATTATACATGGATACTCAGGTTATATATACATGTGTGTGTGTGTGTGTGTTGTGTGTTTGTAACTGTACATGAATCATCAGTCTACTAATGTAATCTCCAAGGATATCTTCCTGGTAGAAATGCCCTGGGATGTTTTCAATTAACCCCTTTTCGTGACATTTGACATACTAGTAGTCAATAAAATATGTTAGTGCATATATTTACTTGTACTGACTGTACAAGTTTACTTGGATCTAGTTCAACTAAATTTAAATTTCTTCACAATACCAATGTTATTTATATTATCCTCTATATTTCAATAAACCAGTAATAGGTAAAGACCGATCAACACCATGAACGAAATGATTTCATCATACTCTTTAAGATATACACGGACAGAGCAGAGTGTGTAATGGGGTGCCATATTTCAATTTAATAGTGTGAATGTAAAGGATGGTGTAATTTGGTAGTCGGCTCCTGGCCAACGGGACCTAGAATGAAATTACATGCACAAGGAGCAGTAACTACTTGTACTTTTTACCGCTGACAGCACTTGTATTCAGTCAGTTAGGCTGCAGAGAAATTGGGTCAGGTTGACACTATTTTTTCTGCTGCACATTGCTCTCACTGTTTCAAGGCCAGAGTGCGACCTTGGAAGGTAAGAGTTATTTGCCAGTGTTTTTTGCCAACGTTTTGCATTTTCAACAGGTTTCATGCGTAAGTGTCGTTCATTAATGGCAAGAACAGCGATTTCACTTGTATATTAACCAGGCTGGCGAAGGCGTTGCCTTTGTGGCGTGTTGATATTCCGAGATATTTGAACGAATAGTCAATGCACCTGTGTTGTGAGGCTCATTAAAGAGAGTGTGTTCTCGCCATGATATAATGCACACATGTACAGCAAGGCCGTAAAGCATGTATGGTGAATACGAGAGATGCCAGTGTTAAACCAGTCTGTTGAGGCGAACAATCATACGTGCACGTGTGTATTATACACATGTGCGTGCCATATATTGTCTCTATATTGTCTCTATAGTATACATCAATAACGTAATATAATGTACCAGTCATGTTGATATTCAATGAATTACCGGTAAACAGATTGATTGTTGCAGCCAGGGATTCCAGTGTAGTTACTTAACCCATGTGTTCGTGCTATCTGTAACATTCCTCAATGCAGTGTTAATTATATAATGCATGGTGTAATGTGTAAGTCATTCTAAGTCATTCTCATCGGTCTTAAGACAGACTCTGCTCTGTATTAGTCTGTAACCTATTTATTGACATCTGTGTTAGTCATGTTTATTCCACACGCTAATACCTTGACCTTTTACAAATATACATATATACATATCCAAATGTGTGTTTATGGACTTTCTTTTAAGGAAGTAGCATTATATATCTATTCACAGCCACCATCGAAAAAAGCATAGTCGCAATTTGTAGTTGGTGTCCGGCTAATATCCCGTGAGGCTCAGCTCTCCCTCGTGACAAAGCGTAAAGGAGACACAGTAGGAGGCAGTGATTTCCTGTCAAAGCCTTCCTACCAGACAACACCCTGTGTGTGTATACATAGGGTATGAGAGCGTGCGTTATTGTATACCTTGGCCAGACTTTTAATCAACCAGCCATACTCTAATTAGGCACAGCTAGCTCTTTTCTTTTCATGAATCAATGCTCCAGTCCTGAAGGTATACATGTATATATGCAATCATGTTATACTGATTGTCATTATCTGCCAGTGTTTTCAGTCGGCCTTGTAAAATAACACAATTTTTGTATGCAGGTGAATGTTTTCCCTGTTGAAAGCAACAACAGGTAATAAGCCACGTCCCAGCAGCAATTTGTCCGGGAAAACACATTAATGAGTTTTTTTAGCCCTGAAAAGCAGAGAAACTGTGTGACAGGCAGACTGAAATGCAGGAGGCTTAATCCAGACTGTCTCCCGGGAACCACCTATAATGGCAATACACTACTGTAAATTTAGGATTTTATGTTCCTAGGCGGAAGGAATAAAAATGCAGGGGGAAATCTCTGTCTCAATAGCCTTGAACTTCTCTCTACTTGGATACGGCCTGGCTGGAAAAGACAAGTTATGGTTTGGGCCAGATTATGTTGTAACCTGCTTTTTTGGTTTGGTGTGCCCGGAGAAAAGACCGTCTTGTGGTATTGTTAATATACACCACCACATTAGACACATTATTGAAAGAGATGTTCTTGGTAATGTTAGATGGTTGAATGGACATTTGCACGTATAGACCATCCATTACACTTAACGGTAATTGGGTTGTGGTAATTAATTTACTGTGTGTTGCTATTGCAGACAATCTTTCAGTGGCATAATACATACAAGTGTATTTAAATTACTATGGAATAAGGCAGAGTACTATCATCTAACTGTGAAATAAACACTGATATATCTAGAACATTCCTAGGGAATACTAATTGCTGAACACGTGCGGTCCACGTACACCTGCAGCAACCAGCCATTGTAAAGGTTAGGTCTACTACTACCGGAAGGTAGCCCTATCCTGCCCATTGCTCACATCAACAAAATGTAATATAGTTGGTACTATATTACATCAAAAGTGCATTATTATGCATTAAGTATTAAGTATGGACATGTAGAACCCCCATGTATGAATGCTTCCTAGAAACCAACATCGTCACCAATACAAACTGTAGGCTTATGTAGACACATTTGGTGAACAGTCTGAAATGTCCAGCAAGATTTACTTTTTATCATCCCTCTCATAGTAAAGGTCAGATGTCAAATTAATACTCCCGTATTGTCAATGAAACTTAAAATAGTACAGAATCTCATCAAAGGAGCAACGTTGATGAATTTCACAGTGAGCAATCGATCTGGTGTATAAAACTAGAAAAACTTTGAAAGTTGTCCTTGACTGTGAGATTTGTGTGGGATCATCCCGGTCCAACTGTTTGATATTTCAGACGGTGACGACGGTGGTACTTCCGCTGTGGAATGGGCAAATTCTGAAACGTTAAAGATAGTGAGTGAGTGTACATAACTGTGATGAGCTTACACCACAGTACGTGTGGCCGTGTAGGCCTACCAGATTATGGCGTGTATAGTAATTCATACAAGCCTTTCTGACAGTCACTCTTCTGAACGTCAGGAATTTGTTTTGTGAAAGCATAATTTTGAATGTTGAAGGTACACTAATCGTCTTCAGGTTGAACAAGAGAACAACAGTTGATTACATTGTGTTGTTACAATATATTTCAATGGTAGAATACCGGTATATGTTAATTGCTTATTATGTGCATATACATCAATACTCCATAATTAAATTCTCTATGACGCATTAATCTGTTTCACATTTGATTGGGCATTGATGTCATATAAGTAAACTTAATAAGGTCCTAATTTTGGCCTAATGTATAATAAGATACCTATAAATATCATGAACAAGTAGTAGTAGTATGTATGTATTGAACTATTAACCACTAAATTTGTCACTTTGACCTATAGATATTTGTATGTTTCCAAATATGCATGATATTGGTGGAATGTTTCTATCTCCGGCATTCTCAGTGAGTTAAGCCAGAGCTAAAAACAACTGTATTAACTACATAACCACAGGGGAAATTTGGATCAATCTAAATGTATTCCTTTTGAACATACATATACATATTTGACAAGTATAATATATATAACCTTAACACGAGAAGTTGGACCAGGTGATTATATGGGCCACTTGTACCTCGAGGCCATCAGTGGGTGGTCCCAATGGCCTATTTACCCGTAGATGAACACCGGTGTAACCTATTTAAGTCTTGAACTGGCCACGGGCAGTGTGACCGACATTGATGGTTCTACTGTCCTGGTCTCCATTAGATGTGTTGTGTCAGAAAATTACTCCTAGTCTCATATAACTTTGCTTTAACACCTTTCTCTGATATCCTTTCATGCTAAGGCTGATAATTTTCTAAAGCAAATGCTTTGCCTATATGTGCATAGAAATTAGTATGGGTGTTTGGATGTAAATCTGCCTGGAAATGGAGAACCTTTGGATATTAGGTTATGTAGGTTCGAACTTTATATAGCTTTAGCTATATGCATAGATATTGTCAGATCAAATTTAGTTAACATTCAAATATCGTATGTTATATTACATCTCACAGTCTAATTTACAATCCTATTTAGGTAGTATATTTTCCTCCCTTTCTGATTGAAAAAGATTTCACATTTATATCTAGTTTTATCAGCTATGAAGCAACACACCCTTTTATATTGTATTCTTTTCACGCACCCCTCTCAGTCGGTGAAGTAGTGCCCCCCTCTCGCGACCCACTAGTGCGCCTTGTCCCATACTCACGAGACCTTGTGGAGTACAGATTGTGAAGAGCTGATCATTCTGCTCATTCAGACCTACCTAGAAAAGTTTTGTTTCATAACCTTGGGAGTTATGTCATCAACTTGGGATGATACGTCAGTGCGTTACCTTGAAATAATTATGTAAGCCTCTTGTGAAAAAACGCACTGTTTGAACAAACATTGTTGTCATACAGATCACTATCTCCGTGAGCCACGTACTGGATGAATATGCACAGCTAGGTGATTGACTTTTATATGTCACATGCCTGGGATCGAGGAGTGGTAGAGTTAATGATTGAACAACTCAATGGTTTTTGATGCCATTCCTAATAGCCAATGACCCCATACAGACACCAATTAATTATCTTGATACTTTGCCTTTATCCGGATAACTAGCCAGAGTCGAGCTTTGCAAATCGATGAGAAAACTAGTTGACATTTGCACAACTTGCCTTTGTAATATAGTGTGACATAAGTCTGGTGACCTTTCTTTTTTAAGTATCATGTGTTTAATGGTAAGGTGTCCTGTACGTTCACCTACCAACAGCCACGTCCTTGGGTCGCATAAAAAATGGGTCAAGAAAGAGTCTACATTTATTGTCCAACCCAGATGATCTTTACTTTCCTGCTTATCATATCATGCATAATTTCATAAGTTTTGCATTCCTAGTGGAATATTTTAAACGGATGTAAGTCTATATCTACAGATTCAAGGCCACGATCTCATGTACTTCATGTAATTATTACGGCCGAGCTGTGTATCTAGCCATATGAAATGGTATACTCAAATGAAATATACATGCCGGGAGGATTGTTAGAAAAGCGCCGACCGTAGAAGAGCTGCGAGGCGATTGTATGGCAACATGCATTGCAAATAATCTCGTGCGTTTACTCGCGCAAACTTCCATTAATTGAGACCTGATGTATTCGCTTGGCTTAGGAGTGAAGGTCGAATTTGTAAAAGAGTTACTTTTCATCTGTGGTACTTTAATAGGTATAATCTGTGAGGTGTATTCTGGCCGTGTAATAGGCCTGTATCCTGCACCTCTGTTATACACACTCATCCGCAAATTTATGCGGCCAAGTTGTTCAGCCAATAACGGGTGCATGTCAATTTCGGTATAATGCCATCATTTATATCAAAGTGCACTTTTTGTGACCTGACACCTTCTCGCGTAGAAGTATGATGCTGGAATTCTCGGCAAACATGACATTGTGAAACAAACAAAAATTAGTTGTAATTGCGACGACTTTTTGAGCACTCATGAATTTCGTTCAAGGCCAGGCCTTCACAACTTTGTACGCATGGTGCAGGGGGGGCATATTGATTTAATGGGAAATAAAACTCAAATGACTTAGTGTTAGTCTCATCATTTTTGTGAAGTCAAGGACATGGAAGCTAAATATGACTGGGTAACAACTGATCGGGACGGTTTGTCAAAAGGCAGGCTCCCGCGATATGGCCATTCACATGACGCAACGCACAGTAGATCATAAAATGTTAATTGATTTTGTCATACTCTCTCTCTCGGCTGCTTTAATTGTTAACCTACACATATTCCAGGTCACCGTGTACGTACCTATATATGTGCCGTGCATCAATTTGCATACATCATATTGCGTAACACATTTAAATGTGTCTACATGTACATGTATGTTTACAAACCATGTCCTACCAAAGTTTGTATAAACAGTATAGTTGTTAGTGCAGTCTAATTTCTTTAAATAGTATACTATTATACACTCTTACAGTATTTATTACATAACGGTGATCATGAGGTTACGCAATACTGACTTTCTCCATATATTAACCGAATTACATACTAGTACAGCACATTATTATCAATGTGTACGTGTCACCGTAGTTACAAGCAGACTGAGTTTAGACCTTGGCTAGATCCTGAAAACTTCCACCCAATAGGACACTAGGAGAAGGGCATTAAACTTGCACATTAACTGTAGTGGTTACACATTTTTCACCCATGAAAGAGCCTACCCACAACCCGAGAACTTGTTCTCATCTGATCTTATTTGCATAAATAATTGTGAGGGATCGTTATGTGGAATAACTAATCGATAGCGCTGGTATTTGCACATGTTTTTAGAGTTTGATGAATGGTACGGTGAACCCATTGGGATTCGCGCAGCCTTGAAACTGTAAAAACAAGATAGATTTTAGACAGAAATTTTTATTGATATCTGATCAGGATGTTTGCTCTTGCCTAAGAATCAGGTTGTCTTTTTCGAAGTTCTGTCTTGAGAAATCATTCCGTGCCGCGAGTTTTACAATGAAACGACTAGGCTAAAGTTTTTCTCGTTGATACATTATGGCGTTTTTAGTTTAGTCTTCGCCTGAGAATGACGTAAGAGAATATGAAAGTGCTCTCTTCAATAACACAACCTTGCAGTTTTTAACT
>CAXAKH010000009.1:0-15911 GCA_963969325.1 Lycopodina hypogea | reverse complement strand
AGAGTGTTAGTTGTTGTGTTCTCAGACATGCTAACCTCAGACTTCAACAATTTTTTCTATTCAAAATAAATTTTCTTACCCTTTTCATCTTTTCAGTACCATGCTATCCCTAGAATAGGTCTTATCAAATTTAACAAACCACACTTAGGCCCTTATAGATTGATTTATTGGTAAAAGTGCACTTTAGCGCTCTGGGTTGTCACCACCTAAAAATGCAGGCGGAAAAATTAGGACCTGCGACGACTATACCCAACTTCTAATTGAGATCGATCAAAAAGAAATAATAAGAAATAATAAATTAATGAAAATAGTCCTGAATAATGTTCATGTGCTGGTCAGAACTCTTTTCATTTGTAGAGCAGGAGACCCAGGAGTTTGAGTTTTGGTGTCCAATCTGAAAATGTGTCCGTCACAAGAAATATGTAACACATCTTTTCATGGCCAGGTCTTATCATCACATTCATCACTGTGTGGCCAGTTGCTCTGTAGTGCAGCCAGGAAGGGCTAACCAGTTCTTCTTTTTCCAATTTTAGCTTGTTCATATAGACAACCTTGACATTGAACCTGTCCACTTTCATTTTGAGATTTCTGGTAGACCTTCTTCCCCTCCCCCTCCCTCCCAAACAAGTTGCCCATGTTGTACAATAATGCTGTCATTATGCCAAATTTCTATGTAATCATATCATATCATATATTTAATACATGATCTAGTCTGAGAGCAATGACGTTTCCAGTTATAATTTGTGTTACGATTGGGACACATAACTCCCTATAGTGACATGTATTCATAACCAAGTCAAGTTGTCTGCAATTAGCTCATGCAGCTATGGTAGGAGCAGGAGTACTGATACCAAATACTTTGATTTGATCTTAACTCCGAATTGTGGGAACAAGATCCCTTACTAGCACTACAGAAACTTAAGGAAGTAATACTGCAGTTGAAGCCATCTTTCATATATACTACTTACATACATGGATACCATTCTAACTTGTTACCAAGAGTTGGTCATATATATATATATATATATATATATATATATAGGGATGGATGAGATAGAATTTTGTTTAAAAAACTACCCCTAGGAAATAGTAATCTTTCTAATGTGACTAATTATATAAGTTACTTTAGTATTGTGTCATATTAATTCTTCTCTAGCAATAGTTCTTAGAAGTTGTCTCTTAATTACTCTTAAGAAATATGAATAATATTCCTATCTTCTGTGGTGTAACTTAGTGCATATCTTCCCCCCCCCCTCCCACATCCCTCAATTTCTTTGGTTTCCATCCATATGTTGACTACAAAGTTGCATCAGCTATATAGGTGTTCACAATTTTACCCTAACAATAGTTATTATATAGTCAAGGTCAGAAAGAGGATGCAGATATTAACAATAAAATTGGGTATGTTGCCATAAATAAGTTGGTGCTTGAAGCACTTCTTCAAGCCCTCTTCAACTTCAGTGGGTATACCAACAGCTTAACACAAACAAACATTATTCGGTTTGATCGATCTCAATTAGAAGTGGGCATATAGTTGGGTCCTAATTTTTCCACCTGCGTTTTTAGATGGTGACAACCTGGAGTGCTAAAGTTCACTTTTACCGATTTATTTTTAATAATACCAGTCTTCACTATGAGCACACACACCCACAACACACTTTTTAAAATTTATTTTATTTTTATTTTAATTCTTTGATTGTTGCTATTCTCTATTCAATTTACAAAACTTTATTTTTTAATTTTTTAAAAAATTGGGAAAATAGTGTGACAAGATAAAGGAATGGTGACAACTGGTGATTTTAAAACAACTGGAGAGGTGGCAGCATCTGTGGTAGTTGTTACAGGTTGGTTATTTGTATATACAAAAGAAAATTTTTTAGCAGAATCTGCAGGGGACTGCTCTGTTGATTCTATCCTGCTCTTTGTGGACATTCTGTTAGCCCTAAACACTGATAAGTAATGTGGTGGCCCCAAACACTGATAAACAATTAAGAAGTACTGCAGGCTTTCCATAAACAATTAATTTTTTCAGCTGCAACCCATCAAACTACCTAACCAGGTGGGTCTGAGGTAATGCAAATTCCATGTGGACCAATTCAAATTGATTCAAATTAATTTGCATTCAAAGTAAAGTGTGAACAGGCCTTAAGATTGGTGGTTTGAGATTCTATCCACAGCAGTGGAGTGTCTGGGGCATCCATTGATTACTTTTCTGAAACCCCAATATATTTATTTTCTTTTTTTTCTCTTTTTTAAAATTTTCTTTCTTTTTTTCCATTTTTTATTTATATATTTGTTTATTTATTTATTCATTTTTTTATAAATTTTTTTATTTCTTTTTTTATTTACATATTTAATTTTTTTTAATTAAAAAAAAAGAAGTTTTTTTCTACATATTTATTTCCTTAGCATTAACCAACTCATTAATGTTACAGAATGTGGTGTTGGTGTTGGGGTCACTCAGCCCTTTTATTTGCAGCTTGGGTGGGGGTTGATTGCTCAAAAAGAGAGGAATACCTGGGGGGGGGGGGGGGGGTCAGGTAAGGTAAATTTGAGTATACTTGTTCCCATATATGGTCTTGACCTTTTCTTCAATTAGGTGACTTGTTAAGTGGTCTTCAAAATTTAAATTTTCATTGCCATTATTCTTCTAACTAACACAATTAGATGGTAGTTTACAGGGTTGGCATTGGTTGGCATTCAGTAAGCCACTACTGAGGGTGACATAGCAAAAACTGAACCAAAAAAAAAAAAAAAAATAACCTGTCAAAATTTTCATTGCATTATTTTTAACTAATTCTATCATTTGTTGGGAAATTTAAAAATGCTTCAAATATTTTTTTTTTTTTTTTTTTTTTTTTTGTTGAAAAAAGTGTTAGTTATTCCAGTAAATCCCCCCCCCCCCCCCCCCCCCCCCCCCCCCCCCCCCCTTGGCTATGCCACTGCATCTTAGGTGAGCTATAATCATAAAAGTGTCTGCTTTGAAGACATGTTATAGACAAACAAAAGTGAATATATGATAAAGTCACAGTGTTTTTTTAATCACCTCTTTTTTTTAAAAACATTTTTAGCCTTACACACAAAGAGGAAGAGGTGTGGCGAGATGGGACCTACCTCATATTATTCACAGAGTCTAGTTGTGTCTGCATGCCAAAGTTTTAGGCCTGTAGCTTTATTCTTTTTTCTAGTAAAAGTACCATTCTAGCTTTTATGAATATAAAGAGTGGTTTGCTGTTAACGTTCCCCTAGTGACACTGATTCTAAATATATATGGGTTCGTGGGTCTAATGGAACAATTAGAGTGTGAATCAAGGACACACCAATAGAGAAACTAACAAATAGACAGACTATTTGCACTTCATAGCATATACACGAAGTAAGTGGAGATTTTGATAGACTAGCTAGTATGCATAGTAGTAACCCTTACCTATAACTGCCTCCACAGGTTGCATACATACAATAGAACTAAACCAACATTCCTGTGGCTTTATTGGTGGTGTTCACCATTACAAATTTAGCAACCAATAATGTTCTCTCTCTCTCTTCTCTGATTTGTTCTTGACATTGCAGAGAGAAAAAGACAGAACAAACTAACAGGAGAGAAGATATAATATCCATTTGCTTAAAGGAAGAGGAAAACTGATTAATCAACCCAACTAATTATTCAGCCGAGTAAAATAATGTGGAGTGGATTCAGCACTATGCTAGTGTGGAAGAATAAGTGTTTGGAACCTGGTGTTGCTGGAAAAAGGTAAACATCATTTTGTAGCTTGGATGGGCCTCAAGTAACCGACTGACCAACTGGAACAAATTTCAAATTTGATCGATCATCTTTAGACAAGGAAAAGGAGAAAACAAAATATGTACCATAACTAGGATTAACATTTGTAGTGTGGCAAATGGGCATAAATAGTGGTAAGTATATGGATATAGATATGGTATGTACAAGGATTGTCTGAGTCAAAATGTGAGAGATAATAGTTCCATAAGTAGAAAGATAATTTCTTTTTATAGTTAATAAGAGCAGTTCCAAACCAAGACCCGTGGAAAAAAATTGCTATAATATTTATCACAAAGTAATATTTAGATCAGATAAATAATTGTTTAGAACACTTAAGATGGGTTAAAGTTGTAGTAATATTTACAACTTTTTGATTTCTATACAGTAAGAAGTTAGTTGTAACCACAGGGTTTCCATACAGTAAAATTGATTAGTTGTAATTAATTGGTTGTAACAACTAACTTTTGTGCTTCCAAACAATAAACAATTTGATTAATAAAACCACTAACACTTCCCTCTTGCAACACCTTCATAACACTGTCACTAAATCTTACTCCCTCTCCCCCCCTCCCAGTTTATTTTTTATTCAAAGCATACAGAGAAATCCATATTTTAAGCACAAATCCACTATCATGGGGAGCATGGTTCAGACTTTATCAGCACTTGAAGTTGAAGTTCAAACTTGATATTGAGGTACTCTTTAAGTCTCCAGGGGAGGGGGAATATACAAGGGAGCAAAAAAGAATCCAAGGGATATGTAAAATGACCCCCTTGCCCCCACTTAAAAAGAACCTTATGAGTGTTTCACTGAGGATAATTCAGCTGAGGGCAAGGAGTGAACTTGTTCTATAGATGTAAGAATGTGGTAAGGGATAAACTTAAAAATTTTTTTTTTTTATAGATGTACTACTGATCAGGGCTGCCAACTAGCTTCTTTTTTTTTCAAGCCAAAATTTTAGAAACTGACTTATATTGAAAGCATCTGGCTTATTATTATTATTATTATTTTTCCACTTTGGCTTGAAATTCAAATTTGGCTTATTTCTGGCTCATTTCTAGGAAGGTTGAACCTTTTTTTTTCTTCCTTGGCTTATTTGTATTATTTCTGGCTTGTTTGATATTCTTTGATCAGAAAACAAAACTTTACAGCCTGGCACTGTTGTCAGCATCCAGCCAAATCAGTTATTAATTCAATAAAATCATATTATTTGCTTGATGCAAATTGTAACAAAAAACTTAATGTACAAATGGAAATCTCTAAAGGATTTCATGATATAGTTACACTTCAAATCAATTTATTTATTTTATAAAGGGACTTTTCTGTAACTTATTGAAATTTGTGTAGCAGTTGGATTACCATTCAGACTTACAAAACCTCCTGGTTTCTCAAGATTCTCAAGCTGTTATTTTTTAAAGCTATTTGAAACCACTTATCAAAGAGTTTCTATTCTATTAACACTCTCCATTTATATTTATGCATAACAGCTGAACCTATTCGGAAACAATTTAGCATGAGCTTTTAGGGAGTGTAAGATTTGGCTTAAAAAAAGAAGAAATTTAGAGTTATAGTTTTTGTCTATCTATCTACCTTTTTACCTATCTATCTCTCTATCTCTATACCTATCTACCTCTCTATCTATCTATCTATCTCTCTCTTTCTATCTATCTATCTATCTCTCTATCTATCTCTCTTTATCTATCTATCTATCTATCTATGGTTTGCATACTGGAACCATTGGAGAAGACCGAGGGCTCTGGGATGGTTTAATAATGCCTTGCTTCAACAATTTCGTGACTTCTTTCTTCAACTCTTCCTTCCAACCAGGCACTATTCTATATGTATTTGCTCCATGTCCAAATTAAACCCACATGGCTCATCATTGATTTTCCCTTGCTTTTTTAATTTGGGCAAGTGAGGCTCTGGTGATCTAACCCGCCCAAGGGAATGTTTCTCCCGACAATCACGCTTGATATGGCCTTTTATTTTACAATTGTAACACACCATCTTAGAATTAAAATACAGATTCCCACTAACTTCACCACCTCCAGAGCTTCTAGTATGCTGCCGACTTTCCTTAGGTTCACCCTAACTGTGCCTATTGTTCTTATTCCCACCCCTAATGTAAGGAGACTCACCATCTCTTCTTTTAGATGAGTTTCTGTCCGGTGCTCCCGACCAAGAGTCCTGCCACCAATGTTGCTGATGCTGTTGTCAGAGCATCTGCTTCTTCTCATAGAATCTCTTTGCCTCCCAAAGTTCCTGTAGTGCTTCAGCTCTATGATATCTTTAAGTTTTAGACTTTTGATTCAAATAAATAAGAGCTTCATATAATAGTTTCTTGATAATACTCCATGAAATATATTGTTCAGAGCATCCTCAGCACTGTTTAGTAGTGGCTTGATCCTTGATAACACTTTGCTTTCTCTTTGAAGAAAGAAGTGAAGGATCCTCATCTGATTTAGGCTTTTCTAGCGAAATTGCTTTCCTGGTTTGCTGTGGTGTTGGTCCAAGCTGTTAAAGTAAACTGTCTTTAACTTCCAGGTAATAGGTCTTCTCCATAGCATTCAGCTCCATGAAGGCCAACAATGCCTTACCCATTAACTGTTTCCATAGGATAGATAGCTATTATTTTTCACTGATGTCTGCCTCCTCCATCGATGTTTAGAAGCATTGTAGGTAAGCTTCAACTTCTGTGGTGTCATCCCATGTCTTCAGGTGTTGAGTGATGGACATCCGCTTTCTATAGGATCGTTCCAATTTGTATTATTCTTATCTTTTGTCTTGTAGTTTGAGTTCATTTTGCAGCCGCTTCTCTTCCAGCAATAGCTTGCCTTCTTCAAGCTTAAGGAGGGTCTTCCTATCCTCCTCTTGTCTCCTGAACTCCCTGTCATGCTGTTGGTCCTATTGTTTCTTCAACAAACGCAAGACAGTGTATAGATCAACATCATTTGATTCTGCTGTAGCAGAGCATAATTCTTTGCCTTCCTTAGATATCAGTAGCATTGATGGCTTCCTGGGTACTGCTATATCTAATTCCAGAGATCTCAACAGCTGCACTGCTGCCAAATACATGCTGCCACTAAATGTGAAAGGCTGCCCTTGCTGAATAGCTTAGACTAATCTCAACTATTCTCCCTTCTGCTAATGGTAGATGCTGCCACCAGAGTAATGCCCCTATGATTATTCCTTCACTACGATCCACCAGAGAAATTTAGTTATTTGAATCTTAGCTCACAGAAGTTATCAACAATGATGAAGACAAGACTAAAACCAAAAAACTGACAAGGACGACTTTTATATCCTCCCAGACAGAGACAGAAAGCATAACATTATTTTCTACAATACATACACATGAGTCCAAATATACTAGATACACCAAAGACCTGCATATTGCTATATAAATTATAACGATTCTTTGACTGTTCATTGAACTAAATTAATAAATGTAAATGCTAATTGGAATGTTTTACTGTGTGATTGATATTGTTGTTGGTTTTCCTGAATAGAAAATTATTATATAAATGCTAATATGCTAATGTAAATGTGGTATTAGAATAATTTGATGCATGATTGATATAGTTGTTTGCTGTCAGAATAGACCATTAATCTTATTCTAAGTTTGCCTTAGTTGAACATGGTAATGCTATTTGTTTGTTGATTAATGCCATTTTTCTAGATTATTCACTTGTCATCTGATTTTCATCAGAGAGTACTGTAGTACTCTCTAAGTAGGGATGATCACAAAAAAAATTGCGGCCTCATTGACTAATACAACATGAAAGCTTCACTTTCTCAGCTATGGCTCAAACCTAGGCTACAAAACTCACCTGCAGTCCATATAAGCTGCAACACAAACTACCAAGATAGTTTCTGTCCTCCAAATCAATAGCTAAAGTAGCAAGCGGAGACTCATCAAAATCACCAAGTGTTCTCCACCTTTCTTCTTATTATTTCTTTTCTTCATTTCCAGAGCTAGAGCCTAGCTGGCTACAGCAAATCATGCAATAGTTATACTAACAGCTTTCTATTTCTTTGGACTAGGTCCATGTCCACTTTATTTACTTCTCCATGCTAAAAACTACCGAAGTATATCCCAGACTAATAGCTGAAGTGTTAAGTTGAAGCCGCCATTTTGACACTACCAATTCGTTTAAGTGCACAATTTAAAACTAGTTCATATATGAAGCTATGAATATCATTAAATAAAATTTTAAATATGGGTGGAGTCCCAACTTTGAGATAAAGAAACTCCACCAGAACTCACTTCCATATCTTAAATGTGAGTCAAATTCTTTAACTAAATCTGTTATAGCTAGCCATAAGCATTTTTATAGCTAGCTAACTGTTACTTCATTCTGCATTTGGCAGTGAGCCTTTCTGAAGCTCTACACTGCTGACAATAAGTCTTTCTCTCCTTAAAGCTCTACACTACCAACTGTAGCTTCTACTACTGCTGCTACTACTACTACTACTATAGCCACATTTAAGAAAAAATCTATGGCAGTGCAAAAACTAAAGGAGACAAGTGAAAGTAAAAAATAATTGTTTGAAATAAATCTGGTAAGTAGGGATGATGTCAGCAAAATGTGCAGAAACCAGAATTCTGTGACAGTGTATGTTACAAAATTCCCTACTTCACCGATTCCACATTCTCATGTAATGGGTAAAAAGAGATGCCCCACCTTTTTATTTTGCTCATAGCTAGCTCATGTACATAGTTATTCTAAGCTTACAGGAATTTCACAATAAGAACTGTCACACTATCGTGTAGAATTCTAAGGTCACAGGCATCAGTGAAGTAGGGAATTTTGCAAAATACACGGTCGCAGAATTCTAGTTTCTGCACTTTATGCTGACATGTCATCCCTATATACCAGTTTTATTTCAAAGAAATCTTTTTAATTTTCACTCGTATAAATAACCTTGATGATTTCTTGTATGTGTCTTGCATATTCTGAAAGAGATGAATTGCATTTCTACTGAAACTCTCAAAGTTAAGCTTTTTCACATTGGTGTAGTCAGCAGGATTATATCTATATTGAGCAGAATGGCAGCTAGACCACTCATGATTCCATACACTCACAGTGGGGAGAGGAGCTGCAATCAGTGGCAATACAACTTGCAGAATGTTGTGGCAGTTAATGACTGGGATGAGGAGGCACAGTTGAAGTGGTTCAAGGTGTGACTTACAGGTCGAGCCCAGTCAGTTTTCCAAGTCTAGCAACTGAAACCCATACTAGTCTAGAATTAGCTTTAGCTGCTATAAAGGAGAAATTTGAGCCTTCCAGTCAAAAGACTAGATATCAAGCAGAACTACAAACCCTTAAGTAGTATAAAATTGAGAGTTGTGTGGATCTGGCAGAATACCTCCAGACAAGGCATACCCCAACCTGGAAGACAAGGCGAGGGAGATACTTGCCCTCAGCACCTACCTAGGACTCTTGGATAATCCTTCAGTTGCGTTTGAAGTGAAGCAGAGGATACATGGTAATCTGGAAGCTTCTATAGCTGCAACTCTTGAGTTGGAATCCTATCTGAGTCACAAAGCAGTTGTCTCCAGTGTTAAGGAGGATGAGAGCACAGATAATGGACAAATTGGAGCTGTAAGCATTTCTGATAAGTTACTTACTTTGGTGGAGAAGCTAATTAAAAGGGTATGAAAGCTTGAAGTAGGGAGGCCAGAAGGTACTGGTAAACTGCTCACAAGTAGAAGATGTTAAGAAAATGGTGCTGCCAGGCAAGGTTGGAGAGAGAATGGAATCAATATTCCTACCTACAGAGGGATCATATGCTGGAACTGTGGTAAGAGATATTGCTAGGTTGTGCAAATCACCTAGTAAGAATCTTCAGGAAAAGTAATTACCCCCTGCATGAGTAGTTGAGTGCAGGAGGGTAAAAAAGATATGACTCAAAAACCCATAGATCTCACTATATCATAGGTACTCCAACAGGTGTTTTTCATTTAGAGAGGTTAATACATGGACAGGTTATTTTTTTCCTAGTTGACACTGAAGCAGCAGTTACCTTAATGCAGAAGGATAACTGGGACCAAGTAACCCAGGGTAAGAAAGTCTACTTGGAACCCTTTGGAGAATAGCAACTGGTGGGTGTTGATAGTACGTCACTGCAAGTATACAGACATGCAAGTATAGATCTCTTGTTAAATGGCAACAAGTATGAAGCTGGCATTGTGGTGGTGACTCCATTAACTACTGAGGCCATTCTAGGGCTAGATTTGATGAGGAAGTATAAGGTTACCATTGATTTGGGAAAAACTGAGATAAAAAATATTCAGGGAAGACACAATAATTATTCATCAGCCCAACAATCTCCACATGTTTCAGTTAGTGTTTGCCTCATAGACAGTGTGAAATTACCCCTATTATCTGAAATTTGTCATGGCATATTCTTATGAATTGACCCAAGGAGGGACATATATTGTAGAGGAGAAGCCAGGGGAAAGTTTGGCATATTCAGTTGCCAGTGCATTAGTTAATCCTCGAAATGGTAAAGTAACCATAAGATTACTGAATCCCAAAACTGAAGTAGTTGTGCTTCCAAAGCATGTAAAAGTAGGTATGATAGAATTGGTGAATGTTCCTCTTGGAGTTGTAGCTAATACTTCTGCTAGTCCATTCCAGATTTGTGATATGTTGTGGAAGAGAGTGTGGCCGAGCTCACTGAAGGGCAAGAGAGTAATTCTTTGCTTTACTTAGAGAATACATTGATGTTTTTGCTCAGTCCATTTCTAATTTTGGGAGAAGTAGCAAGTTTGAGCATGAAATGCACATTGATAGCAGCAAAGCTACAAGCTAATTGAAGAGGTGGCCATTTTTCGGCATCACATCTTACACATTATGTGGAAATATGGAATTGGTGAAGTAGGGAATCTGTAATACATACTGTCACAGAATTCTTGTGTGTGTACTTTTTGCTGACACATCATTCCTACTTACCGTTTTTTTTTTCAAAGAATATTTTCAATTGTCAATTGTTTCCTTTACTTTTTCAGATTGTCAGATTGCTGGCTACAGTACTGGATTGGCATCTTGTATATATCTGATTGGCATCCACAAGTGTGCACTCTACATGCATTTCTCCAGAGGGAGTGCATTCGCTCAGTACAGTACTCAATTACTATTAATTAATTAATTATAATTGAGTCTTACTTAGCTATATTTATGTCTCTATAATTATTTATACAATATAAGCTCCTGTAGGGCTTCTGCTTCTGTCCATATCGGTATAGACAAGAAAAAGTGATAATTAAATATAACATCAATACCACAATTAATAATTGTTAGTTTAATTTTTTGAAGTCTTCATGTCATCACCTGTATTTTCTGTATTATGCAATAAAAACATTAATATTAGAAATCAAACACTTGCATCATATTTTAGAACTGTTGTTTACGATGGATAAACCTGCATCTGTCCCCATACCAAAATATTTGAACCGAGAATAGGCGACACTTTTCTGTAGATAACACACTGTCTTGAATAATTAAGTTTGTTACAGTCTCCTGAATCCTAGAACTACTTCAATAATCAATGCTGATTGAGATACAGTATCTATATATAGAGATTCAAGAAACTACTTCCAACATGAAATGCATTGCCAGTTCCAGTTTGAAATGTGATGAGCAAACCTATTGGTAAGGTGAACTTCAGACACAATAATTAGCTGAACATTGTTCGAAAGGAATGGCCAGCCCTATAGAACCAAACATATAGGTAAAGTGTATCAAACTTACTTTGTTTCTTTGGGTCAGGATTAACCTTGTAGCTTGCCCTGGAATATTCCCACTTGTATTCAGATTGTGGTGGATCACTAACAGAGAGAACCACATCAAAGTGACCACTAGGATTTCTTATGTACATTGCCATTTGTGTCACATCGTCATTGAAATTTGGATCCAAAAAGGCTGGACTGTGTCTCTGCCACAGATCTAGGTCAATTTTGTATACAAGCACGAGAGTATGCATCAAATAGGCCATGGCAAATATTTCTACATCTGTGCCATACATGCCATCTTCATTCATTCTTGTGCCGCGTATGTAATCCTGCACACCTCTGTCACTAACGAGCCAATATGACACCATGCAGGCTTCGTTCTCTTTCATGTGCTGAGTATGGCAGCACAAATGTCTAAATGTTCAGTCTGAACTCCAGTCACTATGGATAAAAAGGAGCGAAACAGACTGTTGCCATCTCCTGTGATTTTCTTGACCTTGTCAGGACAAGTCAGAGGAATGGCTGGACCACCTGGACTCATCCGGTTAGGTAATTTGTATGGAATGCATAGAGTGGCACATTCACCTTGTTGCCACTGACTGTCCACAGAGCAGAATTTTAAGTCACTATACACTTTACATTATGCAGGAGAGTGACCATCAGTACGTGGTTTGTTTGCAGGTGGCTGGGTATTTCACTCTTTCTAGTCAGCTTGTGCTTTCTTGCAGCTTTTTTTGGCAGCAGATAGGAGGGAAGATATTTTCGGTAATTTTGTCTCAACCTGTATATTTCGCTGAGGCAATTTTGACTCACCATGATTGAGTTGGGTCAAAACTTAATAGGTGCAACCCTTTGAGTGACCTAAGCCTGGACAGTGCCACGTAGTCTATTCCAGCAGCAAACACATTGACAGAGAGGTCTATTAATGCACAGTCTAGGGACCAATCTTGATACTTGTGTATGGTTACAACGTAAGCCAAAATGATGGGAAATTGCTTTCTATACACATAGTAGTTTTTCATGACCATGAACCTAGTCTCCACCATTTCCACATCAAAAGGATCACTCAAGTGGTCAAACTTGACTCTGACTATGGATGATGGCAATGATATGATAGTACTGGTTGCACCCTTTACCAAGTCAGACTTTGCATCTATATTGCGACGCAACATGATACGAACACCTATGGCAAATATGAGTTTTTCCTCGAGGCCTGCAGTGTTATTGCAGTCCCTGTTAAGTTTTTTCAACTGCTCTGACACCTTGTTGTGCCACTTGCATGGGGGGGAGGGGGATGATTCGAAATATAAATCAAACTTTTCCCTCTGCAATTTGGTGATTCTGGTAAAGGATCATACAAATATTAAATTTTGCTGTAGTGCAACTAAACCACAAGATTAACAACACTTCAATCTTATTTCCCTACATTTGTTTAAGAAACAGCTGCCACAGGTGAGCCAAAAATGTGTCAGAGCAGAGCAAAGATTCAAGGAAAAACAGAGAAAACGGTTAAAAGAGAATAGATTACAGTTGAAAAAAACCAGAAAGAAGCCAAAAGGAGAAGAGAAGATAGTTAAAGAGAGTAGAGTTATGGAGGGCAGAAAGAAGGAATGAAGGGAAGAGAAGAAAGTACAGAATGGTTGAAAAGAACAGGTAAAGGTGTCAATTAAGAGCTGAGAGTGTTAAGGAGAGCAGAAAGAAAAGTTGTGAGAATGGGTAAAGGGAAAATGGTTAACAAAGAAAATAAAAGAATTGAGGATAGAAGTGGAAGGGATCGAGGGCAGTGGAGAGGAACTATGAGAGAGGAGGGAAGTGTTGGGAGGAGAGAGATAAGGGCTAAGAAGTAGCAGAGAGAATTCAGGAGCATTGGGGAAAGTGGAGAAAAATGTTGAAGAGAGCAGCGAGAAAGGATTCAGAAATAAAATTAAATTAGATCTTGCAGAAAAGCAACTCATGAATAGATGGATTTGTCAAATAAAACCAATCTCTATAATACACTGAGCCAACTGAACAGGTTAGCTTAGTGAGTGCATTATAGAGGGATTATTACTACAAGTTCAGGACTCCATCTATTGATGAGTTGGTTTATTTGGAAATGAATGAGGCCCAATACATTCCCTCACCTACAGCATCACCCTTTACCCAACACAATGCAGGGAATCAGCCCAGAATATATCACATAGATAATGGTTCTAAACTATTTCCACGAATGTGACTGTGGGAAGTGTAGCAATCACCTCAGGATTCACTGGAATACCCACAGCAACCACAGGGCACCAGAGTGTCCACAACAGCCACCAGAACATCACAGGTTCTGCTCACCAACTGGCCCTGCTTGTGCACATCTCCTCACATTCCCTTTGCCTGTGCACATCTCCTCACATTCCCTTTGCCTGTGCACATCTCCTCACATTCCCTTTGCCTGTGCATATCTCCTCACATTCCCTTTGCCTGTGCACATCTCCTCACATTCCCTTTGCCAGTGCATATCTCCTCACATTCCCTTTGCCTGTGCACATCTCCTCACATTCCCTTTGCCTGTGCACATCTCCTCACATTCCCTTTGCCAGTGCACATCTCCTCACATTCCCTTTGCCTGTGCACATCTCCTCACATTCCCTTTGCCAGTGCATATCTCCTCACATTCCCTTTGCCTGTGCACATCTCCTCACATTCCCTTTGCCTGTGCATATCTCCTCACATTCCCTTTGCCTGTGCAGATGTCCTCTCTGAGCACTTGTTCAGATTCTATTATGACCCTTTTTATAAATTAGGTTGTCTACACACATTTGTTTCTGTGTAGTCGCAGTAACTGAATTAGTACAGTAAAGACCATGAGATATGGTTAGTTCAACATCAGGTCCTGGCGTGTTCCCCATGCATGACCCCCCCCCCCCCAGGACATGTGGTCAATTATCCAGAGAACAAATGGTCACAAGTTAGAGTAGTAGTTATAGAGAACAACGCAAAGAGCTTATGTTGGTAAGAGTCACTCTCTGTCCAGTGCACTCAATTACACACACCAAGTGTCACCTAACACCTCCCAAAGTGTAAGTGACATTCAATTGCAGGCCTTGCCTTTAAGCATTAGCAGCTTAATAGGTGTGAAACACAGCGACTTTTATAATCTCCAGTCAGTGGAAACTGGTTATTGAACGTTTTTACACTTGTTTAGACTTTTTTTTCCACATGCACAGCTACAGCATAACAAGCAGCAGCAGCAGCAGCTATCTGGTTGGCAAGCTACTGGCTCACGCTGGCCTACACCGGGACATACTCTGCCACAAAATAAAGTTCAAAGATCAAATTTCAACGCAGAGACTTTAAGAACAGAAAAAAATTCACTTTCACGGTGTTTTAATAAACTCAATAGAATTACTTAAACAGTGCAGTAGAATATACTGCTGAGTCAGCATATGGGCTGTAGGCACACAATGGCCAGACCTACCGACTAATAAGGTCTTGGAGAGTGTATTTCATAGTATACATCAAACGTTATCGGCCAACATCATGAAGCAGTTGTGCAGAGATCACAGATGTCTCCATTGTTGGCACTTGCTACACACACACATACACACACCCAAGCATGTTATCAACCTCACACAGTCCCCACTCATATAGGAAGGAGAGCACTGGACCTTCAGGTAGTTGTGCACACACTGCTCCACACCGGCACTGCCCATCCCATCAGCCACTTCACACAGACAGTTGTGGATGTGCTGAGTCAGCAAGGCCAGCAGTGCTTGGTTCAGCATCAAACTGTTCCCACCGCCAGTTCCACCGACCAGACAGTGAGAGCGGGAGCCAAGGACCAGGGGGACGTCCGTTCTCTCCCTCTTCACTGTGGCATCCAATTGGTCCATAGAGAAGGCTAATACACCACAAATGGGTTAGATTTTAACAACGAGCGAAGAAAACAAAAACAAAAATTTCGATGTTTGGCTTCGCGGGTGGTGGCTAGGATTGAGATAGTTTATAGGAAACTAAAACTGGAGTTATTTTATTTTACGAAAAGTGGCTGAAATAAGTAAGGGAGGAGATCCGCTTCTGTAGATAAAGTGTCCCTCACAACGCTTATTTCAACAACTCGTAAGGAAGACTTATATTGAATTAAGAAGAACTTGCTGCCCACAATTTTTTTTTTTTTTTTTTTTTTTTTTTTTTTTTTTTTTTTTTTTTTTTAACGTTTAGAGGGTGGAGTTTATTCAGCTGTTACCGTAGAGATCAGCAGAAGATAAACAAATGCAAGTGTTTATACTACGGCATTAACCTCTTATTATTAAACGGCTCCTTGAGGGGGATAACGTTTAATCGTGGAGATTCCTTTGGGAAGAGAGTCCAGTAGAAGGAAGAAAAGTAAATCAATGTTTTAAAAGTTATCATCACAATACTCC